>JACEFZ010006975.1:0-10000 GCA_014155875.1 Cepaea nemoralis | reverse complement strand
TTATAACCAACATGCCACTAAAGGAAGGAAACATCATGCTTGTGCCTGATACATAGTTAACCAGTTAGTCGACAAATCATCCTCATTGCACATCGAACCATTCAGTCCATACGTACTCGGATCCCCTCCTTAGTAAATCCCGCAGCGTGTAACGGCTAACAACACCAGTTCTTTGTTGGTTTATTAATCTTCTTTGGCTTCCTCCATAGTGTTTTTGTTTGGCCACACCTCTTTTAACTTACTGTTCTCGCAGCCTGACCATGGTTGTAGATTCACAGTCATCAGTTGGTTCTCACAAAGGATTTACTTCTCGTAGAGTATTCAGAATGTCAGTCTGGTCCATGGCTCGACCACCCTCCACAGTAGCCTTCCCTGCAAGTCTGTCAGCCTGCTCATTTGTTTCTACACCCGCATGCTCTGGCACGAAAATGAAACTAATCTTTGCAAGCCGTGACCGCTCCAGAGACAACAACCATTGTCTTCAGACCCACCAGTAGTTACAACAGGCGGAAATCGGGGACTTATTTTGGGTCCCTTCGTAGGTCCGGACCTAGTATTTTCCTTATATATTTGTTATCCCGCCCCCAGCGGAAAAGCACCAAAACGGACCTACGGTGACATTGAAAGCTTCCGCGTTCTGATACTTCCGGGCTAAACGGCGCGGATCGGCGCGAACCGACCGGCGCGGTGTGTGGTGATCGGTGTGCGATGATCGATGATCGACAGATCGAATGCAGTGAGAAATGACTTGGTCCATCACTCGGGTAATCCCGAGTAGTCCTCAACTGGACTTTTTTGGATCATTATCCCGTTCAAGGTCACCACGGCTCAGAATGATAGTCCTGTGACTAGTCAGCGAAGAAAGCAGCTGTCCGTGGTTTTACCCTCATAGTATTATCAATCCTAAGGTGATTGTCCATATTCGGTTATAAGATGTCCCTGTTGTAACTTTAGGAATAGACTGAGGCGAGAGTATGGTTTTTAAAAAAAAAAATACTAGCGAGGCTATACACTTTCATAAATAATAAACGTAAGATCATATAAAATCGTTTTATTCCTAGAGAATCTAACATGAAATACTAGTCTCATAATTACACTGTCAATTGAAATAACAAATTCAAAGAAATGTGTGTAATAAATGATAAAATATAAAATCATTATAATGACGCGATTTATTTCCCTTGGCAAATCATGTTCAAAATTACTTAAGGTATGCAACTCATAAATAACAAATCGACTGGATTATTTCTATTTCTTCCCTTTATCTAATGAAAAAAAAAAGTTTTAAATAATCGTGTGCGCACGTGTGTGTATGTGTGTATGTATGAGTGTGAGAGTGAGAGAGAGAGAGAGAGAGAGAGAGAGAGAGAGAGAGAGAGAGAGAGAGAGAGAGAGAGAGAGAGAGAGAGAGAGAGAGAGAGAGAAGGAGAGAGAGACTGGTTGTTATACAGACTTGCAATGATATCACAACAACGGGTCAACTTGTAAAAGTAAACTAGACGCGACCCAATCCTAATTACATGTGCGTGATTCCATTCTAATAATTTTACATAACTATCACATATGTGTGAATGTTAGTAGTATGAAATGTCGCTATCGATTCATATTTCTGGTTCGCCTCAGGACCAAAAATACTTTATTTTATCGCTTATGTGTCGTCATAACAGGCATTAAGAAGTTGAATTTTCACATCTCATGCGGTAGGATACATAACTACTTCCGGTTTTATGTAGTTAAAAACGTAAATCTTTAATTATTAAAAGTAATATTACAAAATAGTATTATTGATGTGTAAAGGAAACGTACAGAAGGCGGCGTGGGTTAGAGGTCTACAATTAACGATTTAAATGCATATTTACGGATCCGATTGTTAGAAAACCTTGGCTTTATTTTCAGCTATATCTATTGTAAATCACCCCATTATATATTATAATGGCGGTTATTACTGTCTGTAGTGAGTAGGACTTAAAAAGCGTCATCATACCAATGGCGAAGTGGTAGAGACACAAGACTCGTTCTTGGGATGTGTGATGTCACACGGGCACGTGTCTAAGGAATACATCCGGACTCGTGGTAAATGACTACACCCGGATCACGTGGGGGTTAATACATACACCCGATCACATGCACAATCCGATACATATGGGTAAAGGTTACATCCGGTCAAATATGGCGGTGCTTCCGATCACATGTGTACAGGGTTAATCCATTACACGTGCTCACTGGCTAATGCCGGTCAAAAATGACGTTGCTTTCTGTCACATGTATAACGATACATGCGGAACACGTGGCTAATGCCGGTCAAAGATGAAGCTGCATACGCTTACATGTATAGTGGTACATCCGAGACATGAGGGTAATGGCTATGACCGGACCACGTCGGAATTTTCTTCCGATCAAAGGCATAAGGATACCGCCGGTCAAAGATGGTGGTGATTCAGATCATATGTGTAAAGGTACATCAAAGACACATGGTTAAGAGGGACACTCCAGAAAATGGTGTCCTGTTGGTTGTCGAGCCAGGGAACCTAACTCATGATGATCATCATATAGGGGAGTAATTCCACTACATCGTCAATATTGCATCTGAAAGCTAAAATTCTCGCATTTCTATCTCTTTTTTTTAAAATATCCGTTAAGGTGGTCCACCGAGCAACACCAAGAACATCCCGACATCAATACAACATAAGACAGTTTCAACTATAGTATATGCGAGTGTAAACTATTCATCACATTGGCGACTAAGTCTGTCAGACAGGAGAGATGTGATCACCGACGTCAGTCTGGGAAGGTCATCTTTAATTAACAGATAGCGGCTCATACAGCGACGAGTGTTTAACAGATGTATAATATTACACACGAACACAACAAACAATCCCGACTCAAGCTTAGGTGTCTCATGTAACATGCCATGTCACATACCCGCTGACCTAATCAGTTATGTTAACGCTGCTCAAAGCAAGCATTTTACACGTTCACCAGCGCTTTGTGTGTCTATACGGAACTTTGCATATTTCTCCAGAAACACATTTCCAAGACGAATATATGTTTTTCAATGAGGCTGCTCATTGCCAGTATCACATCTAGACAAAAGTGCATTTCAACAGTCAAATAAGAAAATATGTTAGCCAAATGGGAAAAATAAAGGTGAAACTTATAAATATTCCGCCAAACTTATAAAATAGTAGGAAACTTTGTTAACCAAATGTGGAAAAATATCCATCAAAGAGAGAAATATTGTGAACAAACTATAAAAAGTAGGAAAGTGTGTTACCCGAATGCGAAAAAATGTCCGCTAAACTTGCAGATATCTCGTAAAAATTTATAAAAAGTAGGAAAATGTGTTACACAAATGGAAAAATATAGGTCAAACTTATAAATATCTCCAACAAACTTATGAAAAGTAGGGAACTTTGTTAACACTTTTGGTGAACAAATATCCGTCAAAAAGAGAAATATCTCAACTAAACCTATAAATAGATCAGTCAAACTTTTAAAAAGTAGGAAAATTTGTTACCCAAATGCGAAAAATGTCGGCCAAAGATATACATATCTCATACAAACTTATAAAAATTAGGAAAATGTGTTACATAAACGGGAAAAAATAGGTCAAACTTATAAATATCTCGTCCAAACTTATGAAAAGTAGGAAACTTTGTTAACCGAAGCTGAAAAAAATATCCGTCAAAGATTGATTGATTGATTGATTGATCTAGGAAACGACATCACAGCATTCGGGACATTCCCATAAGCGCTCCGTCCCCATCCTCAGCAACCAGCGAAGAGTTCCAACACTAATAGTTCCAGTAACAATCCGTCAAAGAGAGAAATACTTCAACTAAACTTATAAATAAGGCAAACTTTTGTAAAGTAGAAAAATGTGTTAACCAGATGGGGAAAATATCGGCCAATTACAGAAATATCTCATCCAAACTTATGAAAAGTCGGAAAATTTGTTAACCAAAGGTGACAAAATGTTGATCCAGTAAAGCAAGATCGCAGCCAAACTTATAAAAAGTAGGAAAATTTGTTAGCCAAATTGGAAACATATTGTCCAAGTAAGCTATAATGTTACCCATTAAACTTATAAATATTTCGGCATACTTATGAAAAGTAGGAAAATTTGTAAAAAAAAAAACAACAACCAGATTTTAACATTACAATTTTAACAACCATTATACCAATTAAATTTCTAAATTGTTATAATTTTTTTTTAAATTTTAATGTTAACATTTTTTTTTAAATCTGTAACTAAAAGTGACCATATTTGTCGTTGACCATATTAATTGTCTAAAAGCGTCTAGTGGGTTAGGTGACAACCGCTTTATCTCCAGTAGGTTCGAAAGTTTGTCCAATCAGCAGACAACCGGCTGTGTTGTACTCAAAGAGAATGTTAGGTTTAAGTGGCATGAGCTGATGAAAGTCGGTTAGAAGATGTGATAGCTGATATTCAAGGGATAAATAATGCAGCCGCAGTGTTAAGAAAGGCCGACTTTTTAACAGACACTGTTGATTGAATGGAGACTTGACGCTATTGTGGATGTGAAATGACAACGTGAGACAGAGGTGGACAAAGTAAGAAATGTTATTTTAGCTAGACTTCGAGAAAACCCTTGCGATTGTTGAGAGCTGGAACAATGGGATGATAGTGTAGCAGACATTGTGGTATAGACAGTTGAAAATGTCAGCGATGGGAAATGGCTCCTTGACGACGAATACTCAGATTAACAAATGTTCCTAATTTCCATAAGGTTGACAGAGATATTTATGTCTGGTTGAAGTCTGGCCAACATTTTTCGCTTTGGTTAACAAAGTTTTCTACTTGTCATAAGTTTGTTTACTTTATTTATAAGTTTGGTTCCTAAAATTTCTTAATTTGGTTAGCATATTTCACTTTGATTAACACAATTTTCATATGCTTGCTTTAGATATTTTTAAGTTTGGTTGACATTTTGGCCAAAATTTTTCCCAGTTTGGTTATCACATTTTCCAACTTTTCATAAGTTTGGGTGATATTTATAAGTTTAGTTGAAATATTTCTGAATTTGGCCATCATTTTTCGCTTTGATTAAAATTGTTTCCTACATTTCATAAGTTTGGGTGAGATATTTCTTTACTTGACCAAATTTTTCACATTTGGTTAACAAAGTTTCCTACTTTTTATAAATTTGGTTGAAATATTTCTGAATTTGACCAACATCTTTTGCTAACACATTTTCCTACTTTTCAGAAGTTTGGATGTAATATTTCTTTACTTGAACATTATTTTGTCACATTTGGTTAACAAAGTTTCCTAATTTTCATAATATTGGATGGGATATTTCTTTACTTGAACAATATTTTTCCAAATTATTTAATAAAGTTTCCGACTTTTTGACGAGATTGGATGCGACATTTCCTAGTTTGGTCAACATTTTTCACCAAGGTTAACAAAGTTTCCTACATTTCATACGTTTGTGTGAGCTATTTATAAGTATGTTTGAAATATTTCTAAATTTGGCCAAAATATTTTCACTTCTGTTAACACATTTTCCTACTATTCATCAATTTGACTGAGATATTTATAAGTTTGATCAATATTTTCCGCCTTTGGGTAACATTATATCTTATTTGGACAATATGTTTCCCATTTGGCTATCACATTTTCCTACTTTTTATAAATTTGGCTGCAATATTTCTGTTCTTGGTCAATATTTTGTCACCATTGGTTAACACAATTTTCTACTTTTCATAAGTTTGGACGAGCTATCTCTTTACTTGATCGATATTTTCCCCATGTGTTTAATAAAGTTTCCTACTTTTCACAAGATTGGATGCGATATTTCCTATTTTGGTCAACATTTTTCGCATTTGGGTAACAAAGATTTACATTTCATACGTTTGTTTGAGATATGTGTAAGTTTAATTGAAATATTTCTTTACTAGGCAAATATTTTTCACCTTTGGTTAACAAAGTTTCCTACTTTTCATAAGTTCGGATGAGATATTTCTGTATTTGGCCGACATGTTTCGCATTTGGGTAACACATTTTCCTACTTTTTTTTAAATTTTTTTTTTTTTGGGGGGGGGGGGGGGGGGGGGGGGGGGGGGGGGGGGGGGGGGGGGGGGGGGGGGGGGGGGGGGGGGAATATTTTTTTATTTGGCAAATATTTTTCACATTTGGTTAACAAAGTTTCCTATTTTTCATAAGTTTGGCCGAGGTATTTCCTATTTTGGTCAACATTTTTCAACTTTGGTTAACAAAACCACTCATTGGACAAATGGCACCAATACTAAAGAAAAAACATGTATAAATAACTACTAAGTAAGCACTTTACAACACAATCTTCCTACTAACTCTATGTTACCAATACCAAACCTGGACAATGACAAATAAAGAGAAAAGAAAAATCACAAGAGAAATGAGATTCCTGAGAAGAATACTCAATGTGTCAAGAAGAGATGAGATCAGAAATGAAGAAATCAGGACTAAAGTGGGGGTTATAGCTGCTATTTTTTTTTTTAGCAGGCAGCAAGTCAAATGGTTTGGCCATGCAAGTAGGTTTCCAACTAACAGTATACCACAACAAGCAATGATGTATATACCAGAGGGGAAGCAGATGAAGAGACCAGCCACGTAAACGATGGACGCAAGGAATAACAGAGTCCGTGGGAATATCGATACAAGAAGACCATAAGCGGGCACTCTCCCGCTGTTTATACTTCACATCGACATCGTAAGGTACAAGAGGAACATGATGAGATGAGATGAAGTTAATAAAGTTTCCTACGTTTTATAAGTTTGACTGCAATATTTCTTTACTAGGCAAATATTTTTCACTTTTGGTTAACAGAGTTTCCTACATATTATAAATTTGGATGCGATATTTTCTACTTGGCAAACATTATTCACATTTGGTTAGCAACGTTTCCTACTTTTTATAAGTTTGGTCGAGCTATTTGCAAGTTTGGTTGCAATATGTTCTTACTTGGTCAATATTTTTCCCAGTTGGTTAACAAATTTTCCTACTTTTTATCAGTCTGGACGCGATATTTTCTATTTTGATCAGCATTTTCGCATTTGAGAAACAAATTTTCCTACTTTTTTATAAGGTTGACTGATTATTTATATGTTTATTTGAAGTATTTCTCTCTTTTACGGATATTTTTTTTTTTATCTTTGTTTAAGTTTCATACGTTTTATAAGTTTGGTGGAGATATTTGTAAGTTTGACCTATATTTTTCCCATGTGGCTAATATATTTTCTTATTTGATTGTTGAAGTGCTACTTTTGTGTGGATGTGTTACTGGGCAGAGAGCAGCCTCATTTAAAAACATATATTGGTCTTGGAAATGTGTTTCTTGGGAAAGATGCAAAGTCCCGTAGAGACACAGAGAGCGGTAGTGAACGTGTAAAATGCTTGCTTTGAGCCACGCTAACATCATTGGTTAGGTCAGCGGACACTTACCATGGTATGTTATATGAGATGCATAAGCCTGTGTCGGGATAGTTTGTAGTGTTCGTGTGTAACTTAACACATCTGATAAAATGCGCTAAACACTCATCGCTGTATGAGCCGCCATCTGTTAATTAAAGACAGGCCTTCCCAGACTGACGTCGGTGATCACATCTCTCCTCTGCGACAGACTTAGTCGGACAATGTGATGAATTGTTTACACTCGCATATATTACATTTGAAACTGTCTTATGTTGTATTGATGTCGGGATATTCTTTGGTTTAGTTTAGTCGATGGATCAACATCACGACACACGGGTGCAACCCATAAGTGCTCCGTTCTCCTCCTAACTCAAAACTGAGTCTGGAGAAACTCAGTTCAGTGCACGAACTCCGTAGCACCGACGATGATCCTGAAATACTTTAGGTAGTTTTTTAACTCGAAATGTTGCCCGGGCAGCGCCGTTAGGCTATTGTTTTTCGATTTCCAACTGCCAAGGGATTATTTACGTGCTCAACAATACACACGGGCGTCCGATCTCACTACCGAGAGATCAGGGGTAATTTATTATTAGAAGTCCACGAGAAAAAATTCCGGCATCACCGGGGACCTCCGGCACTCGAGGCGGACACCATACCTCGAGACCACGCAACCCCCTTAATTCATTGGTGTTGCTCGGTGGACCACCCTATCGGATATAGAAAAGAGAGAGAAGGGCGAGTATTTTAGCCTTCGGATGCAATGTTGACGATGTAGTGGAATCAATCTCATACATGGTGATCATCGTGAGTTAGGTTTCCTGGCTCGACAACCGACAGGACACCCTTTTTCTGTAGTATCACTCTTAACCGCGTGTCTCGGATTTACCAGTACACATGTGATCTGAAGCACCACCATCTTTGATCGGCGGTTGCCATGTAGCTGTGCAGATTCTGCAGTACTATTCCTGCGTATTAGTAGAATGTGTATAGTACAGGAGCAGTGAAGAAAAAGCGAGTGTAATTCAAGTTAACGGTAGTTAACTGGTGAGCACTGGAAAAACAAGGGAAGGCGAGACCTTTAGTAGATAGAGATGATGAGTCACGAGAGAAAGGGAAACCACTTAGAAAGATTGTGTATCACTTGATCAAAACAGCTGGGATCACGAGATCGGCTGCCTGATCTAGTCAGTCAGGTCAGCGAGTTGACACAGGAAAGACGTAAGACTGTCTTGAAGCCGTGGAAGATTATCAACGCCATTGGTGTAATGATTATCCATCAAGAATCGGAAATGTTTCATCCAGCTTGTACGGCCAAGTGAATAGCCACTCAAAGGTTCGTTGCAGTTTACCGAATTTATGGCAACCCAGCGACACTGCTCTCCAGATGCCAAGATCAGAACTGTTGTAAATCTGACTTTAGCTTATGATCAGACATCGTAATATGACTTGAATAACTGTGCAAATGAAACGATTGAGTACTCATCAAATCAATGAACTTTACTCCGAAAAAATTAATATGTATTTTTGTAAATTTATCATACGCCCTCCCACATCTACGGGACCATGTGATTCTGTTTGCTGAAATATTGTCCACAATAAAATGAAGGGTACCAAGGACGTCATTATATGCAGTGTTCATCGTATGTCAATGTTCCTGTTAAATCTATCAGTCAGTTTGAGACAGCGAGCTACAAAAACAGCTCATTGGCAGCGGTATCCTTATGCCTTTGATCAGAAGCAGATCTCTACGTGGTCCGATCGTAACCATTACCCTCGTGTCTCGGATGTACCATTATAATATGATCGGATGCAGCGTCATCTTTGACCGGCATTAGTCACGTGTTCCGCAAGTGTGGTTATGTCTTTGAAAGGAACCAGCGCCATCTTTAACTGGCATTAGCCATTGAGCACGTATACTAGATGTACCCCTTACACATGTGATCGGAAGCACCACCATCTTTGACCGGACATCACCTTTACTCATGTGTACCGGATGTGTCCTTATGCATGTGATCGGGTACATGTAACTACCCCACGTGAACCGGTTGTAGTCATTTATCACGTGCACGGATGTATTCCTTAGACACGTGCCCGTGACTGTTTTTACACTCTCACACAGCCCAAGGACGAGTCTTGTGTCTCTACCACTTCGCCATTGGTATGATGACAGTGTTTAAGTCCCTTCCACTATAGAGCTAATAATAACAGTCATTATAATATATAATCGGGTACTTTACAATAGATATAGCTGAAAATAAAATCAAGGTATTCTGACGATCTGATCCGTAAATATGCATTGAAATCGTTAATGGTATAACTCCTACCCACGCCGCCATCTTTACTTTTCACTTTACAAATCAATAATACAATTTTTGTAATATTACTTTTAATAATTACAGTTTAACGTTTTTAACTAAACAAAACCGGAAGCAGTTATGTATCCTACCCCGTGATACATCAAAATTCAACTTATTATGCTTGTTGTGCCGACACATAAGCGATATAAGAAAGTATTTCGGATTCAGATGTAAACCTGAAATACGACTCGATAGCGCCATTTCATACTACTAAAATTCACAATA
>JACEFZ010006974.1:7500-12582 GCA_014155875.1 Cepaea nemoralis | reverse complement strand
ATTGAATGTGTATCTGTAGTTGTTAGTGTCTGCTAATGTATGTGCAAGATAGGACTTTTAGACGCTAGTCTTCGTAGTTTCTCCAGCATATTCAAACGGCCCAAACATCGGACATTACACATAGAATTGGAACGGTCTCACCCTGGATGCTCCTTTCCGGCTTGAGTCTGGACTTAATCCAATTATGGAAAACAATTGTCAATGTTTTATCATCAGAAACATAATCCAATAAAGGTAAGTCACTGAAGTTCAGATATGTCCTGTTTTGGAAGGGAGTATAGTCCACCACTGAATACACATCATCACTGTATATAAATGTCTATTTCTATGTTAAATGTTCTCGTGTTCTTCAATGTTTCTTTTGGGTGATTACCTAATTGCACTATATTTTAGCCTATTTGCTCTGCTTGAATAAAGGTCTTCCCCTGAAGTTCACCAAAACATATTTCTTGCCATTCGTTATGTCACCCCCTCGTATTGACTGTTTAGGTTGAATTTGCTATTGTGACATATTTTCACTGCACCTGTGAAGTGACTGATTAAAGTGACAGTTCTTTCCTTTATTATCAACACTGCTTTCTCTGTACAAGAGACGTACTGGTTTATCTTCTTTGATATGTCAGGCTGTGTAGTGGAACCTGGGTAATAAACATTAAATCAGATGATTTAAGTCTGCTTCATATTACTGTTTATGTGATTGTCTTTCTCCAGCCGTAATGAAAAGCTTCCGAAAGAATACTCTGACATAAACAGCAGAATTCACTAAAGTCTAAACTATTCACTAAATAGAAAGCAATAGTAAACCCTAAGCACAAACACATATTTCCCTATGCTAATATTACTCTAATATTAGTGTTACCTTATATATATAGAATTAATGTAAGTCCCCGAATCGAAATTTATCCGCACATAAGCACTCTATCCCATTATAAGGGAGGATATTTCTTTTCATTTACAGGACACATAAATCCAGCTTTCCGTCCAGTTTGGTAGCACACTAAATATAAAACCACTTTTCTACTATTTATATTGAGTGTCAAATCCGCCGTTGATTGTTTGATCTACAATCAAATTTGCCGTATCCTGCCCATCAAAAGGCGGTAAAATCACGTAGTGACTATTTGCTCGTTTCATCCGTTGTTACGCTGTTTCCCTGAGTTCCCCGTACGCGAATACTTCAAAGCATCCTAACTCGTTGATCGTTTTCTTCGTTCATTGCTCGTCGGCCGATACGAGCGGCAGCCACTGACCTCTGCGAGCACCTGTCCCTGATAATCGGTCAATAACCTTCCATTTATCCTTCTCTCAGATTGAACGACACGATTGTTAACCCTTCTCCTATATTGCCATTAGTGTTACATTTAATTTTATCTGCGAATCACTAAACTATCATCATTCTGTGACACAGATCACTTCAACTTCACATCGATAACATGCCAGTAGAAAGTGTAATTGAGCACAAATCATTAGGCCTCATCATTGATAGAAGCCTAACCTTTAATCCTCACGTTCAAGCGCTCACTAAACAAACAGTGAAAAAAGTCTACCAACTCGCCAAAATTAAAAATTTTCTTGAAGAGGACACAAGGAAAATATTCTATACGTCTCACATACAGACACATTTTGACTACTGCTCTACAATCTGGGACGGTTTGTTCCATTCAAGCACCAAGCGACTTTACTCACTGCAGAAACGGGCCATGAGTTTAATTTATAGCAAACATTTAACTGACAATCCTAGCCTGCATAAACGCCTTCAGTTACTACCACTCCGCAAACGTCTGCTTTTAAATAAGGCCAAACTAATTCACAAAATCCTACATCGGAATGCCCCAAATTACCTTTGGCCATTGTTTGAATACAATGCTACACACAGTAAACGATTAAATATATTACACATTCCGAAGCCTAGGATAAACTTATACAATAACAAGCTTAACGTACTCTGCAGCTCAGCTGTGGAACAATCTTCCACATGAAATAAAAGACATCACCAATCCCTACACATATAATCGCAAATTATTTGAACACTATCTCAGTACGGATTACCTTCCCCCTTAATAACAGAAGTAATAATAATAATAATAATAAAACCCTAGTATAACAGCCAGTCCCCTTTTGGTAGGCCAGTATATTCCACATAGCTAATAACAAGTCCCACGCCAGTTATTACTATTACTGAATCGTGTAGTATTAATGTTTAATTTTTCAACATGCCTTTATAATGCATATCTTTTATATTGTTGCTGTTTTCAGTTAGCCTTGAATGATGTGTGAATGGTATAATGTATGAAAGAGAGTGATAAATGGGCAGAATGTTAGACGGGCCTGCGTGCCCAATTCTTAACCCTTTCAAAATAAAGTTTTGTTGTTGTTGTTGTTGTTGTTGTTCTCTCTCTCTCTCTCTCTCTCTCTCTCTCTCTCTCTCTCTCTCTCTCTCTCTCTCTCTCTCTCTCTCTCTCTCTCTCTCTCTCCAGAAATTCTGAAAATAACTGTACACTCACAGTAGGGCACTAAAATTATTTAAACTAACAATATTGACAATATTGTTAAACAATAAGATGTCTGCTGTCTGACTGGGATTAAAAGTACTTTAAAATATAATGTGGTGGAAGAGCTATCCAAGGAAATGATGTATCCACGAACAACAATCATGAAATGTGACTTTAAGAACTCGTGAATATCAATGAAAATGAAATTATTGGGATGGAAATAAGACATCGTCAAATTTAAACAGAATGTAATTGTAATGTTGTTGTCCTTGTCTTGTGACCTTCTGTGATTAAACGAATCATTATGAACTAGACATCCTTAAAGTAGGTAGTTTGTCGTTGCTTTCCTTGCTGGCAGTGATCATACTGATCGGTGACCGTAGCCATTGTCTCGTAAAGAGATCCTCTGCTTACCGTCGCGAAACTTGAGACCATAACCAACAACTGTCTTTCGGCTGCCCTCAAAATTCCACCACCACCAATGACCAAGTCCTAAAAGAAACACATGAAAACCGTAAACTGTTTAGAGAAATTAGACGTAGACCCAGTGGTTCTCAACCGTAGGGGAATTCTAACCCCTCCCCCTCCCCCCACCCAGGAGGGAATTTTAGGGTTTCCGGGGTGGGGGGTGGGGGTGGGGGTGGGGTGGGGGGGGGGGGGGGGGTGGGGGTGGGGGGATTAAGATTATTTCAAGATCGCATTAATACAAGAACCGATTACTTGATATTGTGTTTCCCTCTATACGTTACGGTTTGGTACTTCTCGCCCTTCTGAAATTCGTTGTATAGCGTCAGTTGACACGCAAATCACGTTTTATGTAGACGCCTAGACTTGTTCTAGTGTGAGTTATTAAATTTTGCTTCCATTTTTACATATGCTGTGTAGGAAAAGGGGGGGGGGGGCGGGGGGGTTATAGGGAGGAAATACGAAAGGGTGGGGGGGGGGGGAATGACATTCTGAGCAAACGGTGAAGGTGTGCATGGGCCAAAATAGGTTGACAACCATTGACGTAGACAGTAACATCTTTTTTGGACACGTTATGAGAAGATATACAATGGAGAACTTTGTGACAACTGGCAAGATTGAGGGGAAGAGAACAATGAGAAGGCAGAAAAGTAAATACCTGGATGGCTTGGCCACATGATATGACCGAGACAAGAACTTAGAGCTGATCAACGACTCTGATGATTGCGTGAGATTGCCAAAAATAACGTCCTACGCTTATCGGCATGGTGTGATGGTGGTGAATAGTAATATGATGCAGACAAGAACAACACGTGGATTGGGTGAGAGTACCGATGACAATGGCACACACGCTAGCGAAGTTGATCGCGAACTGCGCTGGTAGTGTAATGATCACGGTCGGAAGGGGGGTACCACATCTTGGCCTGTCACCTGATAAATGAGGACACGAATGACCACCCTATTCTTCCTTGACCTCGTCCGACGATACCACATCATAGTCCCATTGCAGGAACTGCTTCGCGGCTTTTAACATTTTTTACCAATGAAAACAATCATCATCATCATCATTATCAAGTACCATACCGACAGGCGTGGGCGGTCTTGGTTGCCATCTCACAAGGTCACCAGAGTCTCGAATCAGGTCTGTGTTCTTGTCCCGACCCTGTCATGATGCCAAACCATCAAGGTCCTTATCCCTTGGTTTTACTCTTGCTCTCTTCCCATCAAGCTTGCAAGTTGTTCCCATCAAGCTTGCAAGTTATCACTACATTTTCAAGTCCATGTCTCCTCAAAACATATCCAACAATGAAAACAATACATCTATGGAAATAGTGTATTGATTTTAGCACTGAAGATTTACGTCGGAACAAAACTAAGTCTGGTCCTTTCAAGATTCGGACAAGCTTCATTCAGAAGTCATTCTTGTTTGGTCAGATAAGCCACATATTCTGAACTATTGTTTTTTATCTGCAGTTTTTGGTTTCTGACTGCTTATTCTTTTTACTTGCATTGCTTGATTATTATCTTGTAGTTCGTCTCAAACAAAAACAGCATGTCACTAGTTGAAGAATATTCTCTGCAATATCTCGTTGTCGAATAAGGCGAGGAAAAGAGTTCTTAAGCGATTTATAGAGCCAGGCGTGTATGAAAGTGAATTATCGACATTTAGCAGTTAAGTGAAGTATTATTTAGAAGCTGTGGAAATGTGGTTTCATAGAAGAATGATGAAGACACCATGAACGGATGGAAAGAGCAATGGAGATATCTTAAAAGCAGTTAACTCAGAAAAAGAACTGGTTATTCACATCAGAAGAAGACAGTCCACATTCATTGGACATAGTATGAGATGGGGAAAGCTGGAATACCTCGTGACAACTGGAAGGCTGGAATACCTCGTGACAACTGGAAGGCTGGAATACCTCGTGACAACTGGAAGGCTGGGATACCTCGTGACAACTGGAAGGCTGGAATACCTCGTGATAACTGGAAAGCTGGAATACCTCGTGATAACTGGAAGGTTGGAATACCTCGTGATATCTAGAAAGCTGGAATACCTCGTGACAACTGGAAGGCTGGAATACCTCGTGATATCTGGAAAGCTGGAATACCTCGTGACAACTGGAAG
>JACEFZ010006974.1:0-2500 GCA_014155875.1 Cepaea nemoralis | reverse complement strand
ATCTTGCAAAAGGCTACTTTCGCCATGACAATTCTTGTTCTAATCTCTTTAAGGCATCTCTCATCAGATGTTATGACTGTTCCGAGATAACTGAAGGAGGAAAGAAAGGAAGAAAAGAAAGAAAGTTAAAAAAGAAAATCAAGTTAGGGCAAGAGAGGGAAGAAAATGGTAGGGAGGAAGGACGGATCGTAAAGGCAAAAAGGAAAGCGGATAAGAAAAAAAAACAACAACAATATCAAGTGAGAAGGAAAAGAGGCAGAAAACTAAAGACAGAAGTAAACAAAGCAACGAAGAAAAGAAGGGAGGATATGGAAAGAAAGGAAGGGAGGATATGGGAAGAAAGGAAGGAAGGAAGGAAGGAAGGAAGGAAGGAAGGAAGAGAGGGATGAAGGGAGAAGGAAGGAAGGAAGGAAGGAAGGAAGGAAGGAAGGAAGGAAGGAAGGAAGGAAGGAAGGAAGGAAGGAAGGAAGGAAGGAAGGAAGACGAAAATTAAACTTAAAAAGAAAATACACGCAGCTGAAAAAGAAGAACTTTTAACAAGATGGAAACGAATGAAACAGTGTCTGGTATGAAAAGAAGGAGGTTACAGCAGCAGGCAAAGAGCATCAAGTAAGAGGAAAATAAAATCAAGTAGGAGGGAAATGGAATCAACAAACCTCTGAGATTGATGAATGGACGGTTTGGGAAAGTGGTCTAAATGACAGGACGTATCAAATTGAATGCAGGTCCCAGGAGATAGTGAGCCATCCAGATAAACAACATTAGATGTCTGTGCCTGCCTGTGTTGACGCGCGTTTGTGTGTGTGTGTGTGTGTGTGTGTGTGAGAGAGAGAGAGAGAGAGAGAGAGAGAGAGAGAGAGAGAGAGAGAGAGAGAGAGAGAGAGAACAATGAACACACTTTATTTTCAAAGGGTTAAAATATGGGCACACAGCCTGTCTAACAATGTGTCCTTCTCTCTCTCTCTCTCTCTCTCTCTCTCTCTCTCTCTCTCTCTCTCTCTCTCTCTCTGACTCTATTTCTTATTCTCTCTCTCTCTCTCTCTCTCTCTCTCTCTCTCAATCTCTCGCTCATTCTCTCTCTCACTTTCTCACATAAACTGTCACACTCTCACTCTCTCTTTCACTCTCGCTCTCTCTCTCACCTCAATCCCCTTCACTCTCTCAACCTCTCTCTCACTCTTTATTATTATTGTTGTTATTATTATTATTATTATTATTATTATTATTATTATTATTATTAATACGAACAGAAAAGGTATTCTGTACTGAGATAGCGTTCGAATAGTTTGCGATTAAATATATAGGAACTGGTGTTGTTTTTGATTTCTTAGGGAAGATTGTTCCACGGCTGAGCTGCGGAGTACGCTAAGCTAGTTTTGTATAAACCGTTCGTAGGCTTAGGGGCATGTAATATATTTAATCGTTTTCTATATATTGCGTTATAATTAAACACTCCGAATAACCTTTGGACATTAAAGAGAGAGAGAGAGAGAGAGAGAGAGAGAGAGAGAGAGAGAGAGAGAGAGAAAGAGATAGAGAGAGAGGGGGGAGTGAGAGAAACAATGAAAAACAGAGAGACAGCGAGGGAAAGAGACAGAGAGAGCGAGGTAATCAGAGAGAGCGAGAGAGAGACAGAGGGAAAGAGAGAGACAGTGAGAAACAGAGAGACATTGAGAGAAACAGAGAGAGTGAAGTAGAGACAGAGAGAGTTAGGGGAGAGAGAGAGTGAGAGAGAGTGAGAGGGAGAGAGAGTGAGTGTGTGTGTGTGTGTGAGAGAGAGAGAGAGAGAGAGAGAGAGAGAGAGAGAGAGAGAGAGAGAGAGGTGAGTGTGGACACATTTGCACGTCTATATAGATGCAACAGAAATAGAAGCAAATTTTCGAGTTAGGAAGAATAGCTCTTAAACAGCATCGTGTCTCAAAGTAATTAAATGCGATTAATCATCCCTTTGAACTTAATCAGTTCATCTAGATCTAACGGTCCTGACGTGTTCACAATAAGGTCCATGCATCATTTAACTGCAAGTATCCATCTACACTAACAATATCTGTCTACATTCACTATATCTATCTACATATACCCGGGGTCACCAAACTACGGCCCGCGGGACTGATCCGGTCCGCGACGTCATTTCATCCGGCCCGCTGACGGTACTCGAACTTGCATGATATAACGTAGTGGATCACGATTTTGATGTGATGGGTCCTTTTGTAGACCTGAGAGCAAGGAGGAATTGATGGCCAATCTTTTCCTCACTCTGGCAAGCGACGAGCCCAGTCGTCGAACTCGCCTCCGACCGTGCTCATGACATTACGAACGTTGTTCGCTATCAACTTGGTTAGTGCGCTCGCCACATCTGTCCTCGTATATATCGTTTGTAGAATGATGTAATGACTGTAATTATATATATGTATGTGTGTGTGTGTGTGTGTGTGTGTGTGTGTATTTGTTGACGGAGGTCGCGGTGGCCGATAGGTTTAACTTCCTGGAGCTTGTAATG
>JACEFZ010006973.1:0-10257 GCA_014155875.1 Cepaea nemoralis | reverse complement strand
AAAAAAAAAAAATTACCCTTCCCCCCCTTTTAAAAAAAAAACCCAAGTAATCTACTAAATAGCCGGTAATCAACCACCAAACAGACACACCTGAAAGACAGGATCATCTAAGCTATAAATCTTCCTGAAAGAACAGATAGTACGCAGTTGGTATCGTCGTCCACAAAAACCAGCTACACCTCCAAGTATTAGAGAACGGTCACGCTAAAGGTTGGCGGGGCCTCGAATATCACCGTAACTTGTGGGAACTACCCCTGAGCGTACAGGTGCTCACGTATCCCCCGCACCTAAAATTTGCTGTTAAAGGCATCAGTATCAAAACATTTAGGGCGTGGATGGAATTGAGAAACCACCACACTATCTCCAAACAATGAATTTGAGACCAGTCACACACATGTAATATGGTAGTGAATTTTCGAAAGTCAAAAAATTTGGGACTGAGTAAACTCTCATGAGATATTTTGTGACAGCGGGATATTTTGT
Organism: Cepaea nemoralis; assembly: GCA_014155875.1. Classification (NCBI taxonomy): domain Eukaryota; kingdom Metazoa; phylum Mollusca; class Gastropoda; order Stylommatophora; family Helicidae; genus Cepaea; species Cepaea nemoralis. Next base: position 9,774 of record JACEFZ010006973.1, on the reverse strand, counting down.
TTATGATCGTGAGGTTGTCCAAAAGGTTTTTATGGGAGCGGGGTTTTGCAAAGGACATGCTACTGAATGAATGAATGAAGAATGAATGAATGTTTAGTCGGCAAGAGCTGAACATTGAAGAGCATTGTTCACAAACGGAACATGACATATGAGGCGATTCTAAACGTCACTGTGGTGTAGGAGAACAGTCAAGTTAGTTGACATTCTTTACAGAACGTCGCCCTCACAGTGGGTTCAGAGAGACTCTCAGAGGTTATTTGTACATTTTTACAAAACGTCCCCCTCATCACAGTCGGTCAGAGAGATCTCAGAGGTTAGTTGACATCTTACAAAACCGCCCTCATCAAGTCGGTCAGAGAGACTCTCAGAGGTTAGTTGTACATTCTTTACAGAACGTCGCCCTCATCACAGTCGGTCAGAGAGACTCTCAGAGGTTAGTTGTACATTCTTTACAGAACGTCGCCCTCATCACAGTCGGTCAGAGAGACTCTGCCTCTGGCCTACTGTGATCAGGGCGACGTTCTGATAGTACTTGCTTCTCGATGAAGATGGTGGTTTTACTACGTTTACTCCCTAATCTCAGCTGTTTAATATGTCCTCATCTGTTTACACTTCCATCCTCCACACCGTTCATAGCTACTTCGTTTACGTATTATGTAAGTCTGTAGTAGGCGCTTTAATGTGCACCGAAGCACCAAGCTGTGTCAGTGCGGGGTAACATCACAGAATCCGTAACATAGTCTGCATTGCGCACCTACTTTCAGAACCGCGAGTACATTGCGGTGCATTTCAAAACCCAGTAACTAGAAAATATTTCCTCGGCCCTACAAAAATATAAACCATAGGAAAACACAAGGCGAAATATTCTCGCGAGTACAGCGTGGATGGGTTTTTAGAAGCCGCGTTCATTCTTGCGTATGGCAGCACGGAATAGACGTTTGTGGACTAGGTTCTTCTAACGGAATTTGTGAGCTTGCGGGAATACAGGTAATTGTGTTATCTTATGTTTGTGGATGTTTCTATTTGTATACATGGGCGAGATAACACGTACGAATACATTTATCGTTTAGTATTGAAGACCTTGTGACTAATGACTACTCTTCAATAATAAATTATCATTGGGAGTTTTCATTTCAGGGAGAGATTGTAGACAGAATAAATTCCTAGGGGAGATTACGTGGATGTACTTTCTTGTGTAAAATAGTCGATAAAGAGCCACCTTTCATGTCATGATGGGTATTGGTAATGTGGTGCGAGCCTAATATTTTAGATATGTTAGACCCATAATGGCACTTGATAGATGATTGGTCGTTATCTCGCCGGCCTTCAATAATTCCTAGGACATTTCCTCATGCACATTCAAGACTCGGTGGGCCTGAGCGTCCAGCTAAATTGTAATAATTCCACCCTGATGAGGATATGGTATGACCACGGGCCGGCTGACCAGCTTGCTGACCACTGAGCTACCACGCCTCCAAGGTCTTCGACCGATTTAATCTAAACCATCTTGTCTATAGTTGGATCTGAGGGTCGTGCGGTGAGTAAAGTGTCAAATAGCAGACTAGGCCGGCTACTCAGCGGCACACAACCGATACAGTTAGTCGCTATACTTTGTACTCAGAAGATTAGAATACCAATGAACATGTTCCAAGTATGATGCTGATAACACGCACTCATCAGAACATACCTTAAGGGAATAATCAATAAACCTGATGTCATTCTTAAACATCCGAGTGTGCTGATGCCGAGTTAGCAGATACCATCCCTACACTGGTCAGTTTGGACTAAAATATTGACTTCTCGTCCTTGACTTAGGGATGTAAATTACAAGTACCTCGGAAGACGGAGTGGGTTCGCCTGATAGTGAGGAACATTGTATTAGAGAAAGCTAATACACCGCAAAAATCAGTCCCTGCACTAGAATAGTAGTATGAACTATGTTTGATTTATAGCGACGAGAACAACAACAACAAAAAAAAAAAAAGAAAAACGAGGAAGCTCACTCACTTGTGAATTATATCATCAAAATAGACATAACGGGCACAAGTTAGTGTTTGCCGCTGTAGCACAGTGACCAGATGCCCGCCTGCCGGCCCGAAGGTCATGGGCCTAAGTCCGCTTCTAGGCTGATTTGTTAAAAATTACCTGGGCAGCCAGGTCGACCCAGCAGAGTGGGTACCAGAAATGACTTGGGAAGTCAAGGCTGCCTGTGTGCTATTGACCACATCTCCCCCACATGTGCCGATAGATCAATCACAATGTGGGTCTTACACCACATGCCAATACGAATGAAGAGTGTACAAGGGTTCATAAGCGGAAGTCATCTTTTCATAATGCTAAAACGATCTTTTGAGTGCTTTTGTTCGCTAGCGGAGACGCTTTCGTTTTACGTACGATGTATGTCGTTAATAGTTTCATGTGCATGCTGATATCCAACCATAGATTCACTTCGTTAATAATTGTATTTGAGTGCTGGGCACGATGGGGGAGGCGTGGGCAGATCCATGCACATTACTGTAGAGTGAGTGAGAGAGTTAGTGAGTGAGGGAGTGTGAGTGTGTGTGTGTGTAAGAAGAAAGAGAGAGAGAGAGAGAGAGAGAGAGAGAGAGAGAGAGAGAGAGGAGAGAGAGAGAGAGAGAGATGAATTGCATCACTAATTTTTACGTTACAAAGTGCAGATGTACAATTTTTCTCCATTTGTTTTTTACAATTTTGCGAGAATGCTCACGACAATCGTCACTGTATGTGTGCGTAAAGTATGGGAGTGTGTTCATACTAGTGGGTTGGGGATGGTGGGGGATATGTGTGTGGGTGGGCTCGGGATGTGTGGGTGGGTGCGAGATTTGTGTGTGGGTAGGTGCGGGATGTGTGGGTTGGCGCGGAGATGTGTGTGGGTGGGGGATGTGTGGTTAGGGGATGTGTGGTTGGGGGATGTGTGTTTGACTGGGCGGTTAGGGGTGAGTGAGTGGAGGAGGATATGTGGGTGGGTGATTGTTGGTTGGTTATGGGATGGGTGGGGTATGTGTGTGGGTGGGGAGATGTGTGTAAGTGGGAGAGGTGTATGTGTGGGGAATGTGTGGGTGGGGGAATTATGTGTGCCTGGGGTGTGTGTGTGGGTTGGTGGGGGATGTGAGTGTAGGAGGAAATGTGGTGGGTGGGAGATGTGTGACTGGGTGGGGAGATGTTGTAGGTGGGTGCGGGTGTAGGGATATGTGTGGGTGAGGGATGTGTGTGTGTGGGTGTGGGATGTATGGGTGGATGGTTGGAAGTGTGTGGGTGTTGGTGGGTGGGGATTGTATGGGTGGGGAATGTGTGTGTGTGTGGGTGGATGGGTGAGGGATGTGTGGGTGAATGGGTGTGTGGGGGTGTGGGAAATGTGTGTGGGTTTTGGGATGGGTGTATGGTGGGTGTCGGGGATGGGTGTTGTGATGTGTGTTGGTGGGATATATATGTCTGTGTGGGTGGGTGTGTGTGTGAGTGGGGTAAGTGTGAATGGTTGGAGGATGTATGTGTGGATGGTGAGGGTGTTTGTAGGTGGGGAATGTGTGGATGGATAGGAGATGTGTGGGGAGATGTATGTATGTGGGTGAGAGATGTGTGTGGGGGATGTGTGTGTGTGGGTGGGGATGTGTATATGGATGTGTGTTGTGTGGGAGGAAGATGGGTGTGGGTGAGGGATGTGTGTGTGTGGGTGGGGGTGTGGTTGGATGTAGATGTGCGGGTGGGTGAAAAATGTGTGTGAGCGTGGAGCATGTATGTTTTGCTGGGTGTTTGGGTTGTGTGAGTGTAAGTAGGTAAATGGGAGTTGTATGCGTTGATGAGTGGATGGGAGATGTGTGGGTGTGAGTGGTTTAGGGATAAGTACCGAATGGGGGATGTGTGAGGGGGGTGATTGTATGGGTGGGGTGTGTGTGGGTGGGGTGTGTGTGGGTGGGTTGTGTGTGTGGGTGGGGGATGTGTGTGGGTGGGGTATGTGTGTGGGTGGGGGATGTGTGGGTGGGGGATGTGTGGGTGGGGTATATGTGGGTGGTGGGGCGTGTATGGGTAGGGTGTGTGTGTTTGTGAATTGGGGTTGTGCTGGTGGGTGGGGATGTGTGTGAGGGATGCGTGTATGGGTTTGGAGATGTGTGTGTGTGTGTGTGTGGGTGGGGATGTGTGTGTATGGGTAAGGGTGTGTGGTTAAGGGATGTGTGGTTGGGGGATGGGCGAGTGGAGGATGTGTGGGTGGGTAGAGGATGTGTGGGTGGGTGGAGGATGTGTGTGTGTGGGTAGAGGATGTGTTGGTGGGTGGAGGATGTTTGGGTGGGTGACATATAGTCGGGGATGTGTGTGTGTGGATGGGCTCGGGATGTGTGGGTGGGCTGGGGGAGATTGTGTGGGTGGGTGAGGGATTTGTGTGTGGGTAGGTGCGGGATGTGTGAGTTGGCGGGGAGATGTGTGTGTGGGTTGGGGGTGTGTGGTTGGGGGATGTGTATTTGGCTGGGTGGTTGAGGGTGTGTGGGTGGAGGAGGATATGTGGGTGGGTGATTGTTGGAAGATTATGGGATGGGTGGAGGATATGTGTGTGGACGGGGAACGAACGAACGAACGAACGAACAAACTTTATTTTCAAAGGGTTAAGAATTGGGCACGCAGGCCCGTCTTACATTCTGCCCTTCTATCACTCTCTTTCATACATTATTTCATTCACACATCATTCAAGGCTAACAGAGAACAGCAACAATATAAAAGATATGCATTATAAAGGCATGGGCAAAATGCGAACATCAAAACTACACGACACAGTAAAATTAGATAATGGTCTGACACTTGTTATTAGCCATGTGGAATATACTGGCCTACCAAAAGGGGACTGGCTGTTATACTAGGGTTTTGTTATTATTATTATTATTATCTCTATTATTAAGGGGGAAGATAATCCGTACTGAGATAGTGTTCGAGTAATTTGCGATTATATGAATAGGGATTGGTGATGTCTTTGATTTCTTGTGGAAGATTGTTCCACAGCTGAGCTGCAGAGTACGTTAAGCTTGTTTTGTATAAGTCAATCCTAGGCTTCGGAATGTGTAATATATTTAAACGTTTACTGTGTCTAGCATTATATTTAAACAATGGCCAAAGGTAATTTGGGGCATTCCGATGCAGGATTTTGTGAATTAGTTTAGCTTTATTGAAAAGCAGGCGTTTGCGGAGTGGTAGTAACTGAAGGCGTTTATACAGGCTAGGATTGTCAGATAAATGTTTGTTATAAATTAGACTCATGGCCCGTTTCTGGAGTGAGTAAAGTCGCTTGGTGTTTGAATTAGAACAACCGTCCCAGATTGTAGAGCAGTAGTCAAAGTGTGTCTGTATATGAGAAGTATAGAATAGTTTCCTTGTGTCCTCATCAAGGAAGTTTTTAATTTTGGCGAGTTGGTAGACCTTTTTCGCTGTTTGTTTAATAAGCGCTTGAACGTGGGAATTAAAGGTTAGGTTTCTATCAATGATTATGCCTAATGTTTTGTGCTCAATTACACTTTCTACTGGCATGTTATCGATATGAAGTTGAAGTGATGTGTGTGAGCTTAGAGTTTGAAGTCTTTGTCTGGTTGTTAGTAACATTGATTTTGTTTTAGTGATGTTAATTTGCATACGGTTTGAATAGCTCCACCTAACTACATTATTTAATTCTTGTTGTAAAGACGACTCCAATAACATACAGTTTTCAGCATTTGTGTACACTGTACAGTCGTCTGCAAATAGATTGCAGGACGACGAAAGATGTAAAGGTAGATCGTTAATATATATGGCAAACAATAGAGGGCCAAGAATAGAGCCTTGCGGTACTCCAATATTGAAGGTAGTGGTATGAGACAGACATTTATTATGTGATACTACTTGCTTTCTGTTTGATAGAAAAGATGATATTAGAGTGAGATGGGAGATGTGTGTATGTGGGTGGAGGACGTGTGGGTGGTTGCATGTATGTGTGGCTGGTGTGGGTGGGTGGGGGATGTGGGTGTGAGGATGTGTGGTGGGTGGGAAATGTGTGTGTGGGTGGGGAGATGTGTAGGTGTGGCGATGTGGAGTATGGGTGGATGGGACGGGGAATGTATGTGTGCCTAGGTTGTGCGTGTGTTTGGGTGGGGGTTGTGTGGGTGGATGGGGGATGTATGGGTGGGTGGAGGATGTGTCTCATAACATGGTAATATGCATTGTTTATGTTTACAACATTCATTTGACAATGTTTTTTTTCCTATGTCGATGTATTATGCACTATTGATGAACGAAAGATGAGTGATTGGAAGGGCCGAATGTAAGACGGACCTGCGTGTCTAATTTGTTACCCTTTGAAAATAAAGTCCGTTCGTTCGTTCGTTCTATTTCCCTCGATCTTGCCAGTTGTCACCAAGTTCTCCAATTTATTTCGTCTCATAGCATGCGCGAATACATGTTGACTGTCTACGTCTAATTTCTCTTTACTAGTTTCATTTGTTTCTTGCGAAAAGATGCTGCTGAGCTTCCAACACTGGGTTACTATGTACATGGGAAGTCCGACTCATCATTGCTCTTCTGTACGACTCAGCGCCGTCTGTATTTAATTGAGTTTCAAGGGTGTGTAACTCGAACCAAAATTTACCATGCTACGGCCACCTTCTGACTTCTCATAGTAAGTTGAGCCTTACAGCTGCACGTCTTGTAAAATACTCTCCACCCCATCCCCCCACCCCCGCCCTCCCCCATTCCCGGAAACAGGTTTCCATACAGGATACGACTCAGTCCATCTGTGGGCTTGAGTTTTGACTGAGGGTAGTGCATATTTGCCACACACTTCAATTTTTTTTTTTTTAGCATATCCTTTACAGGACTTAGCTGTCAACACCAGCATCTTTCAGCTGTATGTTGATCTCTTGGCAAGATTACGCTCAGTAGTTTGCCATTGCTTTCTGAGCGGCCGGCTCAGTATCCCGCAAGTTACGAGCGGGGGTCGAACCGCCTCAGCTCTAGCTCCGCTACGAGACTCTGCGTGATAAACGGGATTACAGAGAGAAAGTGTTGTAACCCCACAGCCAGAGAGACCTAATACATTTGCCTTATTTGTATACAGTGTTTTGAAATCGACATACTGGGGCTACATAATTATTATATATCTAACCGAGAAATTAACACAAACAGAAGATGTATTGTTAAATGATCTGGTACCAGAAAAGACAAGCGATTCATAACACAGCAATAGTTACATATATAAGCGATCTTTACAAAACAGCACATGCACAAACTCTTAGGCTCCTCAATCCTGAGCTGGGATTTGCCTTCAGTAGTTTTATTCTTCCAATGGCTTAGCTTCTGGAGGGAGTCGTGAACCAGTTTCGCCCTTATAATTCTCTTCTGGGTGATGATCGACTCTCCTGCAGCAGTCTGATTAGTTAACTGTATTGGATTACTCTTAATTTTCACTAAGTGTTTCTATGTTTTCGGATCCTATCCTAGCTACAGCACATGTAGAGCAACCTTATACTTTATAGGCTCTTTTCACATTGGTTAACTCGCGCACATTATCAGTCAATCACAGCCACTCACATGGAAACTGAAACTGTTTATATTACATATGATTAGGTAATGAATGTTTACATTCTCTCTCTCTCTCTCTCTCTCTCTCTCTCTCTCTCTCTCTCTCTCTCTCTCTCTCTCTCTCTCTCCTCTCTCCTCTCTCCTCTCTCTCTCTCTCTCTCTCTCTCTCTCTCTCTCTCTCTCTCTCTCTCTCTCAGGATGTGTTTGTAACGTATAGTCTTTCTATATGTATTGAACCATTAGTACGGTTTTGGACATCTTTGCTTTATTGACTACCAAAGGCTTTCGATAAAGTAAGACACTTCAATATAATGAAGATGTTTGCAGACCTACAAATTGATGGGAAAGACCATAGATTTGTAAAAAAAACAAAACATATATAGGAAACAACAAAGTTTCTGTAAAGATTGATAATGAAGTAGGTAAATATCAGCCTATTAAGAGAGATGTGCGACAGGGATGCATAATATCTCCAGATCTGTTTTCCCTATACAGTGAACATATTTTCAGAAACGTAGACGATATGAGAGGAATTACCATTGAGGGATATAACATCAATAACATTACATATGCGGATGATACAGTATTTGCAGACAATGAACAGGATCTGCAACATTTCCAAGGCAGAGATAGCTTTTCGAAAATGTAAAACATAATAAGTAACAAAATTATGCCAACTGCAACGAGAAACAAGAGTGTTGAAGTGCTACATAGAACCTATACTTTTGTGTGGACGATGAGCAAACAAGATTTTAAAAACAAATAAAAACATCTAATGGCAGTGAAAATGCGGTGTCTAAAAAAAAAATGCAAAGAACACCTACCATGAACAGACAGAAAAACCAATTAGCAAGAACCATGAAAAGCAATTGAAATCCTTAAACTGATTAGAGAAATTAGACAGACAGTCACAATATTGTGGACACGTTTTGAGAAGAAATAATCTTGAGAACTGGGTGACAACTTGCAAGATTAAGGGGACAATAACAAGAGGAAGATAGAGAAGTAAATACCTGGAAGGCTTGGCCACATGGCATGGTCGAGAAAAGAACACGGAGCTGATCCACAACTCTGGTGATCCTGTGAGATGGCGAAATATGACCACCCACGCATACCAGCATGGCACGTGGTGATGATTGTAGGTGGCTAAACGGGTATCCCCAGTAGAACAAGTTCTTTCCAGCTGATTTGTCAATATCCATGTTTGGCACACATTATTGCCACAGGAAACATTGCAGAGTTGGGTGAAAATGCGTGAGATCATGAGCTCATATAAATAGTGCAAGAGTACGGCTGTTATGGAAAAGCATGATCACCGTCGTTAGTCAGTAATAATGATGATATTTGTTATTATCTTTCTGGTTTATGTCTTGTGTTATTTGTTGCACTACTGTCTATTCTCGGATCCCTGCACGTAGTTTCCGTATCTTGCATGGCACTTTCAATACTTCACACTTGATATTATGCAGCCTGTGCTGTTCCACTTCGTTGTTTTCTTCACTTCCTATTTTCTGCGCTCTCACATCTTCATACTCCGCTTGTCCTAATTTCTCATCACCAGTTGTCATTAGCTCTTAATTGCTGCGTCTTCTTCTCCCGCTCTCTGGCCTCTCCTCCACCACCACCGCCACACCATCATTTCTTCTTCTCCTTTTTCTCCTGCTAATGCTGCTGCTGCCTCTTCTTATTGTTCTTCTTCCTCTTCTACAATAACAACAACAACAACAACAGCAGCAGCAGCAGCAGCAGCAGCAGCTGCTGCTGCTGCTGCTGCTGCTGCTACTACTACTACTACTGCTGCTACTGCTGCTACTGCTGCTACTACTACTACTACTACTACTACTACTGCTGCTGCTGCTGCTACTACTACTGCTGCTGCTGCTGCTACTACTACTACTACTACTATTACTACTACTACTACTACTACTACTACTACTACTACTACTGCTATATCACAGTGGCGGTGGTGATATAACAATGCTGAGTGTGGAAGGCTCGTGATAATATAGTGGACAAGTCTCGTCTTTTATAAATTCATACGTTTATTAGGTGAAAATCATTCGTCTTCAAACATGATGGTAAACTCCGACATTCTTGTTGTTTACCTCTTGAATTCCCAGTCCCCCAAGTGACGTGTGTGCAAGCCCTGGATACGTCTATCCATTCGTGCATACACGTTCACCAACTATGGTTTCCCACTAGTTAATGAATGCGCTTCCCTAA
>JACEFZ010006971.1:387500-445275 GCA_014155875.1 Cepaea nemoralis | reverse complement strand
GTGGTGCAACTGATGTTATTTATGCCCCAACTGCTTGTTTTTGAATGAGTACGTGGTGCAACTCATGTTATTTATGCCCCAACTGCTTGTTTATAAATGAGTACGTGGTGCAACTGATGTTATTTATGCCAAAACTGCTTGTTTATGAATGAGTACGTGGTGCAACTGATGTTATTTATGCCCCAGCTGCTTGTTTTTGAATGAGCACGTGGTGCAACTGATGTTATTTATGCCCCAGCTGCTTGTTTTTGAATGAGCACGTGGTGCAACTGATGTTATTTATGACCCAACTGCTTGTTTATGAATGAGCACGTGGTGCAACTGATGTTATTTATGCCCCAACTGCTTGTTTATGAATGAGTACGTGGTGCAACTGATGTTATTTATGCCCCAACTGCTTGTTTATGAATGAGTACGTGGTGCAACTGATGTTATTTATGCCCCAACTGCTTGTTTATGAATGAGTACGTGGTGCAACTGATGTTATTTATGCCCCAACTGCTTGTTTATGAATGAGTACGTGGTGCAACTGATGTTATTTATGCCCCAACTGCTTGTTTATGAATGAGTACGTGGTGCAACTGATGTTATTTATGCCCCAACTGCTTGTTTATGAATGAGTACGTGGTGCAACTGATGTTATTTATGCCCCAACTGCTTGTTTATGAATGAGTACGTGGTGCAACTGATGTTATTTATGCCCCAACTGCTTGTTTATGAATGAGTACGTGGTGCAACTGATGTTATTTATGCCCCAACTGCTTGTTTTATGAATGAGTACGTGGTGCAACTGATGTTATTTATGCCCCAACTGCTTGTTTATGAATGAGTACGTGGTGCAACTGATGTTATTTATGCCCCAACTGCTTGTTTATGAATGAGTACGTGGTGCAACTGATGTTATTTATGCCCCAACTGCTTGTTTATGAATGAGTACGTGGTGCAACTGATGTTATTTATGCCCCAACTGCTTGTTTATGAATGAGCACGTGGTGCAACTGATGTTATTTATGCCCCAACTTGCTTGTTTATGAATGAGTACGTGGTGCAACTGATGTTATTTATGCCCCAACTGCTTGTTTATGAATGAGTACGTGGTGCAACTGATGTTATTTATGCCCCAACTGCTTGTTTTTGAATGAGCACGTGGTGCAACTGATGTTATTTATGCCCCAACTGCTTGTTTATGAATGAGTACGTGGTGCAACTGATGTTATTTATGCCCCAACTTCTTGTTTTTGAATGAGCACGTGTAGCAACTGATGTATTTATGCCCCAACTGCTTGTTTTTGAATGAGTACGTGGTGCAACTGATGTTATTTATGCTCCAACTGCTTGTTTTTGAATGAGCACCTGGTGCAACTGATGTTATTTATGCCCCAACTGCTTGTTTATGAATGAGTACGTGGTGCAACTGATGTTATTTATGCCCCAACTGCTTGTTTATGAATGAGCACGTGGTGCAACTGATGTTATTTATGCCCCGACTGCTTGTTTATGAATGAGCACGTGGTGCAACTGATGTTATTTATTCCCCAACTGCTTGTTTATGAATGAGTACGTGGTGCAACTGATGTTATGTACGCCCCAACTGCTTGTTTATCAATGATCACGTGGTGCATCTGATGTTATTTATGCTCCAACTGCTTGTTTTTGAATGAGCACGTGGTGCAACTGATGTTATTTATGCCCCAACTGCTTGTTTATGAATGAGTACGTGGTGCAACTGATGTTATTTATGCCCCAACTTCTTGTTTTTGAATGAGCACGTGTACCAACTGATGCTATTTATGCCCCAACTGCTTGTTTGTGAATGAGTACGTGGTGCAACTGATGTTATTTATGCCCCAACTGCTTGTTTTTGAATGAGCACGTGGTGCAACTGATGTTATTTATGCCCCAACTGCTCGCTTTTGAAAGAGTACGTGGTGCAACTGATGTTATTTATGCCCCAACTGCTTGTTTTTGAATGAGCACGTGGTGCAACTGATGTTAATTATGCCCCAACTGCTTGTTTTTGAATGAGCACATGGTGCAACTGATGTTATTTATGCCCCAACTGCTTGTTTTTGAATGAGTACGTGGTGCAACTGATGTTATTTATGCCCCAACTGCTTGTTTATAAATGAGTACGTGGTGCAACTGATGTTATTTATGCCCAAACCGCTTGTTTATGAATGAGTACGTGGTGCAACTGATGTTATTTTTGCCCCAGCTGCTTGTTTTTGAATGAGCACGTGGTGCAACTGATGTTATTTATGCCCCAGCTGCTTGTTTTTGAATGAGCACGTGTACAAACTGATGCTATTTATGCCCCAACTTCTTGTTTTTAAATGAGCACGTGTGCAACTGAGTTTTTTATGCCAACTGCTTTGTTTTGATGAGCACGTGGTCAACTGATGTTTATTTATGCCCCAACTGCTTGTTTGAATGAGCAACGTGGTTTGCAACTCGATGTTAATTTATGCCCCAACTGCTTGTTTATTAATGAGGACTGGTGCAAACTGATGTTATTTATGCCCCAACTGCTTTGTTTATGATGAGACGTGGTGCAACTGATGTATTTTTATGCCCCGACATGCTTGTTTAATGAATGAGCACGTGTGCAACTGATGTTATTTATGCCCCCGACTTGCTTGTTTATGAAAGAGCAACGTGGTGCAACTGATGTTATTTATGCCCCAACCGCTTGTTGATTGACTGAGTACGTGTGCAACTGATGTTATGGTTACGCCCCAACTGCTGTTTATCATGATCACGTGGGTGCAATCTGATGTTATTTATGCCCAAACTGCTTGTTTTTGAATGAGGACGTGGTGCAACTGATGTTATTTATGCCCCAACTGCTTGTTTATGAATGAGTACGTTGTGCAAATGATGTTATTTATGCCCCAACTTCTTGTTTTTGAATGAGCACGTGTACCAACTGATGATATTTATGCCCCAACTGCTTGTTTATGAATGAGTACGTGGTGCAACTGATGTTATTTATGCCCCAACTGCTTGTTATTGAATGAACACGTGGTGCAACTGATGTTATTTTTGTCCCAACTGCTTGTTTTTGAATGAGTACGTGGTGCAACTGATGTTATTTATGCCCCAACTGCTTGTTTTTGAATGAGCACGTGGTGCAACTGATGTTGTTTATGCCCAACTGCTTGTTTTTGAATGAGCACGTGGTGCAACTGATGTTGTTTATGCTCCAACTGCTTGTTTTTGAATGAGCACCTGGTGCAACTGATGTTATTTATGCCCCGACTGCTTGTTAATGAATGAGCACGTGGTGCAACTGATGTTATTTATGCCCAAACTGCTTGTTTTTGAATGAGCACGTGGTGCAACTGATGTTAATTATGCCCCAACTGCTTGTTTTTGAATGAGCACGTGGTGCAACTGATGTTATTTATGCCCCAACTGCTTGTTTTTGAATGAGTACGTGGTGCAACTGATGTTATTTATGCCCCAACTGCTTGTTTATAAATGAGTACGTGGTGCAACTGATGTTATTTATGCCCAACCGCTTGTTTATGAATGAGTACGTGGTGCAACTGATGTTATTTACGCCCCAACTGCTTGTTTATCAATGATCACGTGGTGCATCTGATGTTATTTATGCCCCAACTGCTTGTTTTTGAATGAGCACGTTGTGCAACTGATTTTATTTATGCCCCAACTGCTTGTTTATGAATGAGTACGTGGTGCAACTGATGTTATTTATGCCCCAACTTCTTGTTTTTGAATGAGCACGTGTACCAACTGATGATATTTATGCCCCAACTGCTTGTTTTTGAATGAGCACGTGGTGCAATTGATGTTAATTATGCCCCAACTGCTTGTTTTTGAATGAGCACGTGGTGCAACTGATGTTATTTATGCCCAAACTGCTTGTTTTTGAATGAGTACGTGGTGCAACTGATGTTATTTATGCCCCAGCTGCTTGTTTTTGAATGAGCACGTGGTGCAACTGATGTTATTTATGCCCCAACCTCTTGCCACATTGTAATAACAGTCAGCCGCAACATGGTTGAGGGTAAACGCTGTACAAATGGCTTAACAGAGCCCTGCGTCTTCTCTCCGTGAGAGTTAGGAAGTGAGTGACTACTCTAGCCGCAATCCACCAACGTGCCAACTCATGCACACGAGGATCGAGTGCTCCTGGAGAAAAGTCAACTTCTCGGATAACATTCATTCCACGCCTAGAATTTCTAGATCTCTCTGCACGGGAATTTGGTGAAGCACCCGGCAACCCGGTACAGTCAAATACCGGTAATTCGAGATGATTCTAGATGGAAAATTCCTATCGGCTTTCCTCAGTCTATTTATAACTGGGAAAGTCCCCGATGACGCGCCAAAATAGTGCGGGATCCCGACGACCACAGACAGATGATCGCGGTTTTGTCACACCCAGCAGGAATTAATACTGTCGTGGACGCTACAGTATAACGGTGGCATCTTCCCCAATTGTTTACATTACCTATTACCGTTTTGTCCCCCCCCCCCCCTGATATCTAGACTTAATTGTCCCCACATTTCTATAATTTCATAGCAGACTGTTCACATATTTTTGGCTACTCAAATCCTTTTTGGCAACCCATTTTCAATTCTGCGCCACAAGCGTCTTCGCAGCTGGCCAAGTCACCTTTTCTGCCTCACATGTAATTATCAGGTTGTGCATCATAAGTGATAGGTCGTGTGTATGTGTTTTGTCGTTGTTTGTCGTTAGCTATCTGTGTTGTCATTGACAAAGATTCTGAGAATCGAAACGTCTGTGTGTCGTATTGTACGCGTTCGTGTGTATTGTATCTTATTTTATTTTATTATTCATGTTTTATATTTATCGAGTGCTTCTGATTTCGGATTTTTCACCTGTATTTCGTGACACGTGGATTTCCTTGTAAGGTATGTGCAACGTTGTGATGTTCAGTACGTTTTTTCTCGCAGGAGTTTAATATACCTATTTGTTTCCATTTCATATTGTTATATCCTGCTGCAGCCGCTGCTTTGTCTCTCTATAATCTATAATGTTCAATGTGTATATGTGTTTTTGTATCTATCCCTTCTCATTCATACCCTTCTCTACATTCATCCATCATGAAATGATACATATGTACACATATATACCCTTCTCTACATTCATCCATCATGAAATGATACATATGATATACAATTAGTTAACACCGAACATACTACTGATACTAAGAACCACACACACCAATGTACGGATAATTAAATAATACATATCAACCATCATAATAATTATATAAAACAAAATATAAACATAACATTACAACAATAAACATTTTCATTTATGAAACATGAATATCACTTAAGATATAATTACTTAATTTCACCAGAAATCCACACAGACTCTGTCATCCATGTCTAATCTCGAAAATTCCCATATAATGAATTTGTTAATAATTTTCCAATAATAACTTATACTAACACAACTAAAATTATCTTCACTATACAAACTATCACCGATACTACCGCATTGGCTTGTCAAAGAATGAAGCCATCTTAATTGTTCATGCCGCTTCCGCAATACACAAATCTGGCCACGTGAAACTTTTCACCTGTTTCTCTGAAATAATAATAACAACAAGTGACTAACTTACATCTATATTCTCTTTTTTTTTAAAATATATGTGGCATTTCAGAATGTAGCCACAGTCATCCTACCGTAATCCTGCATTTATACAATTTAATATATTCCCTTAACTTATTAACTCATACTAAAAAAAATTATATCCATAAATTATTTATAATCGACTGAGTAAATCTGCTAAATTATTTTCATTTCCAGAAATATGAGCAACAGAGAAATCCTGCAACAATACTGACCATCTATGTATACGCGCGTTTTTCGGCGATCCATCCTTAAAGATTTTTAATGGCATGCTCTCTCAAATAACCAGAAACTTTTTACCTAAAAGATGTTTTTCAAATTTCTTAATTGCCTCCACCACAGAAAGTGCCTCAAGTTCAGTAATTGCATACCGCCGTTGAGTTTGATTTAATTTCCGACTGGAATATAAAACTGGATGTAACAATCCATTATACTCCTGAAGTAAAATCGCAGATATAGTATGTGAGCTGGCATCTGTCTGTACCACAAAGTCCTTTGACATGTCAGGAATTCTGAGAATTGGTGGAGAACTAAACAATGATTTTATTTCTTGAAGAATTTTCTCATGTTCTTCTGACCATTGAATCTTATTTGGCTGCTCTGTTTTTAAAGAAATTCTGACAATTTAGCGGTCATTCTAGCAAAATTCCTTATAAATTTATGATAGTAATTAATAAGACCAAGCAATGTTCTAACCTCTTTTATAGTTTTGGGCGAACTAATGTTAAGAATTTTAGTAACAATGTTCGCATCAGTGTATAGAAAACCTTTTGAAATTCTATGTCCCAAAAATTGAATTTCCTGAAATGCAATTTCAGTTTTGCTCGGCTTCACCGTAAGACCAAACATTCGAATGCGACAAAAGATATGTCTAAGAATGTACGCATGATGTACTGTCTCAGTAGTATGGACACTGATGTCGTCCATGTAGGATGCTATGTTTGTGATGTCCCTAAGTAGTAAACGCATCATTCTTGTGAATGATGAAGGAGAGGAGAGTTCTGAAGACCAAAAGGAAGGTATAAGAATTCATATAAACCTAAAGGCCGTAATGTGTACAGAATCTTCCGCCATCGGTATCTGGTATCTGATATTAGTATTTTTATTATTGGCAGATATGATTTCGACAACAATGTAAATTTCGCCATGCCCGCTATTACCAAGTCTATTTGAGCATAGGTTTTGGCTAAAGATAATCATTCATACACATCTAAAAAAATATGATCGTGACTATGAACAAGACAATGATATGAATACGGTATACGTCATTTATAACAATATTCATGATGACGATACAACCACAACATCGTTCCATGTTTTACTCAAAGCCAGCAAAATTCATTCTGAGATGACCAAGAATGTTCTTCCCAAAAGATATTTAGCCAATTTCTGAACAGAATTCACCAATGATAGAGTAATTTCATCCCGCTTGTGCGATTCATATACCTTTCTCCTAGAGTACAAGACAGGATGTAGTAATTGGACCCTTGTGGAAGGATGTACACAATAGAAAGTAGACCGGCACCATCCATCATAACACAACTATTTGATATGAGAATGATCTGAGAATTGAACACCGAATCCAATTCTTGTAAGGGAATTTCAGATTCGCTATGTTGTGTTTTCAGGCAGACTGTTCGAATATGATGTATAGTACTATCATAGATACATTTAATATGGTTCAATCTCTGGCGCAAACCACATTGTAACATGTTCTTTAATTCTACCATAGTTACAGCGATACGTTTTATCACTTTGTTTAGTATGAAAGATAAGATATTACCTATTACGAAAACCAACCAGAAGAAATTTACGACCAAACCAAATGAAGTATTTGTTTTAATACGCACATCCCCCGGCTCACAAGAAGGAACTGTCACTGAGACACTACATGCCTGTGGTTGTCCCTCTACCCGCGTGATGCCGTGCTGCAGCGATATAGCCGCGGCCTGAACTGTACTAATATCTGTAGGTTTTCCTACCACTGGATGTGATACGTGTGCGTTCGAAACCAGAGTATCATGAGGAAATTGATTTTCTTCTTGCATTTGTGTACTATCAATAGTGTTTGCTACCACATGCTTCCCTTCCCATTCTGCTATGTCCTCAAGTGAAACATCACGTAATTCAGGGATGTTTCCAATAAAGACATCCACAAATGGGTCAGGCAGCACAGCCACCTTTATTTTTCCAGAAAAATATGGGCAGTTTATATTAGCACAGGCAATTGGAAACATTTCTCTTCTTCCCCCAAATATTCTACAAGTCACCTGTTTCCCAGTGTAGTCCGTTTCTTTAATTAATCGTTTATGTATCCCGACTATACTAGAACCTGAATCACGGATCAAACTACAGTACTGTCCCTTAACCGTGGCCTGCTGTAAAACCAGTGATCCATTGGTAATATGGACCGCATTTGTCCCCTGCACGGGGATCTGGTGACCACACGTTAAACTTCCATCTTTATGAAAGACCTGGCAGGTATTACAAGCTGGGTCAATGGGAGAATACTCCACATCCACCGTATTTGCATGATTAGTATCATTTGAGTCACTTTTGCTACTAGATGTCAACATGCCTATGTTTGCCTGTTTATACAAAAGTCTTAACGGACAAACACCAAAAACGTGCCCAAAAGATTTACATTTGAAACATTGTGTCTGTCTGTGATAAGTGTTGAATCTGTCTCTGTTTCTAACTGCCAACTTCTTTATGTAATTATCAAACTGAGGATTTTATCACACATTTGCATAGAGCCGTGGGCAAACCCGCAAAATTTACATGTTGTCCACACGCCCTTTTTCTCTTGTCTAGAGTAGGCTGATACTTTGGTTGTTGTTGTTTTTCTCGTCTTTGATATTGTCCACCAGACTGTTGCTGTGCTTTATATCCCTGCATCCTTGATTTATTAGGGAACCTATCGCACGCATTCGTCTCCACTAATGGGGAAAAATTATTATTAAATATGTCCTTGTGGGCATTGAAGAAAGACTCTCCTTTTTCATCCATATGCTGAATACTGAAGCATTTCTGCTCAACAAGAAAAGTAGCCATAGATGGTGGAACTGCCGAGATAAGTTTGTCTCTAACAATTTAGTCACGTAGTTTTTTGTAATCATTATTAACATTCGCTGAGCGAGCCCATTTGTCAAATGTTAATTGAGTTAGAGAGGAGAAGTCAAGGAACGTCTGTCCTGATTTAGGAGCAAGATTTTTAAATGCTGTACAAAGGCTAAATTCGTCCAAACAGAAATAAGACAGTAGTCTATTTCGAATGTATGAGTAGTCTCTACGTAACTCATCCGGAATTAGTTCTACAACCTGTAAAGGTTCACCACTCAAGTGTCTGTGTAGAAGTACCGCCCATTCTGTTTCCGCAACTCCATAGTGTCTCATGATGCGCTCAAAATTAGTTAATCATGCAGAAACCGAATCAGAGCTCGAATAGGTCTTCACCACTCCATTATATTTCTTAATGGCATCTGTGGAATGTGCCTCCACTTTTTTTCGATCTGTTCATCCTTGTCCTTCTCGTACTGTTTCATTTTAAAGTTATTTCCTAACTCCTTTTCCTTCAGAAGTTTTTCTGTATTTAACTTCTCAAGATTAAAAGCCATCTCTTTTTCTCTTAACTGTGCCTCTCTATCCAACTTTTATTTATCTGTCGCAATTTGTAATGCCATCCTTTCCTTATCAGCGACCAATTGAGCTGCAATTCTGTCATTCTCTGCCGCTATCTTTTCCTTATCAGCGACCAATTGGGCTGCAATTCTGTCGTTCTCCGCAGCCATCTTTTCCCTCTCAAATAATCTTTGTTTCTCTTGTTCCTCTAGTCGATCTTTCTCCAACTGTCTCACTGCGGCCCTTTCGTCCCTTTCATGGGCCTGAAAAATTGAAAATTGTTTCTCTGACCACGCTATAAGATCTAGTCCTGTCAAACCTGCATCTTTCCCAATCGCAATAAAGTCCTGTAAAGACGACATGTTGTTATATTTCACCAATATTCAATAATAGTCACAAGTAAGAACTGCAGAAAGAAGTTTAGCACAAAAGAGACAGAGCTTATAAATATCGAAATCGACAAATAAAGTTCAAGAGAATAGAGAGAAATACCTAATAAGTTACAAATAGAGAAATTAAGAATAAAAAATGACAAATAATTTTTTTAGTTAGAGTTCTTTCAATAAATGAAATTAGCAACGCAAGACACTATTATTATATCAACAAATAAATAATGCGCACCTAAAATGAGAATGTACAGCGCAAAATAGCACAATATTGTGTAACGCGCCTCTGACGTCACAAAAGATCAGAGCAAATAAAGAAAGGATAACAATGTGTGCAAAATCACAGTATTTTGACCGTAACTAACTAAAAATAACTGAAAAACCACAAACAAATATAATACTCAGCTCAAGCATCAGCAAATTTTTCCACTGTCCGACTCCACAGATTTGTCAGACAATCCTGTTCGTATCTGACTCCGATAATGATATAACAGATCCTCCTATGTAGTGGCGACTGTTATAACGGATTTCTTATAAACTTAACACAACGAAATTGACACCCAAGGCAGGTTGCCTATCATTAACCCATGTAATCGACGTAGTTAATGGCGGTGTCATTTGCTACTGCTCTGATCAGTCGTTGTACGGAATTTCCAAGACTCTTCAAATATACAATTCTGACATCCTGAGGTATCCGTAATTTCAAAAAGGAACAGATTGCGTTGATTCAGTTGCAATGAGACGCTGACAAATCGATATATTCAGCCGACCCCATATAATCTCCTGAAGTTTCTGTTGTGCCACACACACAAAAAGATCCACTTGCGTTGTTTCAGCTCCCAAGAGGCGTTGAGAGGTACAAGATTACTCGCTCAGTACAATGAGCTCGAAAAGCACTGTATAATAGTATTCCGTGGATAACATGTAAGATGTCACCAAAGCGAGGTGTTGTAGGTTTGTATGACAGTAATGGTCAGCACAGGTGACATATATGTACACCTGAATAACACTGGATCAGTCAATCCTCAAACACTGTCCGTGTGCATCTTCAACTCTTTATACCAAATCGCAATAATGTCGCACCCTTGGTAGAGTGACACTTGTCTCTCTATTTGATACAGTAACTTCATATAATATATGATGAAGAAGTTTAAAATCACACTCGAGAGTTAGGATCAAACTCTGAGAACCGAGGTTTCTCTGGTGTGAGGATCAGGATCAAACTATGAGAGCATGAAGTTCTCTGCCTAAAGCGATACGTAACATAATGAGATCACACTGTCATTTCTGAGTACCAACAGATAACACTTGACACAATGACGATACAAGATGAAACGAGGATGCGCCAACTGGTCTCCAGCTTCTTAGACCGGCATTATCCTCACGAACACAAATGTGTGTTGCGTGTATCTTTGTCTAGTGTTCTTCATGATACCAAACATTTCAAGAGGCATGATCCACTCAAATAAAGACGAAGTCGAATGACTGTGTATCTGTAGATTGTTCCTAAAATGTTGTATTTGTGATTGTAACCGTTGTCCTTGACTCAATGACACGCTCCACTGTGGGCGATCCACTGGTTCAAATCTCTGCGGACGAGGCCTCCATGTCATAGAGCACAGCTGTAGTGTGGTAGCAACTGTCTCTGTGCTCTAGCTCGTTGTACTATTCATTGGTGAGCTGTACACTAGGTATCTATGTGACTGCTTACATACGACGATAACGAGACAACCGTTAGACACTCAAAAGAACTTGAATAAGCTCCGATGCAGTGATGAACAATGATCTATTCACCATTGGCAGAACATGAATGAAGCATTCTTACGTTGATGATGCTTATGCCTTCATGCCCTCACACCCGTCTAACATTCCTTCATCACTCCCACAACATGCACTGCCTACCTGGCTAAAGTCTGGACTGCCTAGGTTAATCTATCGTTACCTTGTGCAAGATGCGTTCACCCTAGCCCACTCCCGTGTCTGAAGCTATGACCGGTTCATTAACGCCTTGTCAGCCTCCGTCAGTTATTCGGACCCTTGGGCGACCTGACGATGCCCGAAGTGGTTGATTTCTTCACCTGTTAATTCCATCACTGTCTGATGCCTAATCGTGTAAGATGTGGTGATCTAACGTGAAGCGTCCTCATGTGAGTGTTGGCGAAGGACCTCCTAGCTCTGTGTTAGCTGGCTCACACCTCTTAACTAACTGTTCCGTTGTCAGGCTACGCACTGCAATGATGTTTACACTTTGTTTATTACACGTGCCACCACGTGCGACATTTGTGACATTCTATTAATATCTCTTGATGCACTAACTCATCAAATTAATTCTATGCTACTGTCATTTGCTATATGACACTCACTCCAAAAGAAGCAGTTGGGGCATAAATAAAATCAATTGCACCACGTGCTCACTCCAGTACAAGCAGTTGGCGAAAAAATAACATCAGTTCCACCACGTGCTCGCTCCAATACAAGCAGTTGGGGCATAAATAACATCAATTCCACCACGTGCTCAATCCAGAACTAGCAGTTGGGGCAAAAATAATATCAGTTGCACCACGTGCTCACTAAAGAACAAGCAGTTGGGGCATAAATAACATCAGATGCGCCACGAGCTCACTTCAGAACAAACAGTTGGGGCATAATTAACATCAATTGCACCTCGTGCTCACTCCAGACCAAGCAGTTGGGGCACAAATAACATCATTTGCACCACGTGCTCAGTCACAAACAAGCAGTTGAGGCAAAAATAACATCAGTTGCGCCTCGTTCTCACTCCAAAACAAGCAGTTGTAGCATGAATAACACCAATTGAAAAACGTGCTAAATACAGAACTAGCAGTTGGGGCAAAAATAGCATCATTTGCGCCACGTATTCGCTCCAGAACAAGCAGTTGGCACAATAATAACATCAGTTCCACCACGTGCTCACTCCAATAACAAGCAGTTGTGGCATATATAACATCAATTGCACCACGTGCTCACTCCAGAACAAGTAGATATTTCAAAGATAACATCAGTTCCACCACGTGTTCACTCCAATACAAGCAGTTGGGGCATAAATAACATCAATTGCACAACGTGCTCAATCTAGAACTAGCAGTTGGGGCAAACATAATATAAGTTGCACCATACGCTCACTCCAGAACAAGCAGTTGGAGCAAAAATAACATTAGTTCCACCACGTGCTCACTCCAAAGCAAGCAGTTGGGGCAAAAATAACACCAGTTGCGCCACTTGCTCACTCTTAAACAAGCAGTTGGAGCATAAATAACATCAATTGCACCACGTGCTCAATCCATAACTAGCAGTTGGAGCAAATATAAAATCATTTGCGCCACGTGCTCACTCCTGTCTGTTGTTTGTCCATCAAGAATGATGATGACCATTCATTTCATCCAGTGGGTTTGAAGGTATGGAGCCGTGGGTTCTAAGATGGCTGATAAGGCCTATTTTGGCTCGAAATGTTCTTTGACAATGTGGGCAAAGAATGCTTGACGTTTCTGGAGGAGGATTTCCTGCAGTGGTTTTTCTGTCCTGCCTTTTATTCACAGCTCTTGCAGTCCTGGTTGCCTCACATATGACTGCACCCTTGCGTAATGATGCACGCCGCGAATTTCGGTCTCTGGCTGCAGCCTCCCAGGTGTCATGATGAATTCCAAAAGCCTTCAGTGAGATTTTCAGAGTGTCTTTAAAGCGTTTCCTCTGGCCACCTTGGGAGCGTTTACCACAACGCAGTTCGCTGAAAAAAATTCGTTTAGGGAGCCTGTGATCTGGCATGCGAGTCAAGTGACCAGCCCAGCGAATCTGATTCTTCATCAGTAGAGTGTGGATACTGGGCATGGATGCTCTTTCTAGGACTTCAGTGTCTGGAATCTTGTCTTGCCATTTAATCTTCAGTAGCTTCCTTAGGCAGACTGTGTGGAAGTGGTTTAATTTCCTAGCGTGTCGCTGATAAACAGTCCAGGTTTCACAAGCATATAGCAGTGTGGATAATACAACTGCTTTGTAGACTTTTAGCTTAGTTTGCAGGCTTATTCCAGTTCTGTCCCATACATTCTTGTACAGTCTGCAAAAGGCCGCACTGGCCTTGGAGATTCTTGCATTCACTTCGTCATCAATTGTGGCAGCTTGTGACACAGTGCTGCCAAGATAGGTTCACTCCAGAACAAGCAGTTAGGGCATAAATAACATCAGTTGCGCCACGTGCTCACTTGAAAACATGCAGTTGGGGCATAAATAACATCAATTGCTCCACGTGCTCACTCCAAACCAAGCAGTTGGGGCATAAATAACATCAATTGCACCACGTGCTCAATCCAGAACTTGCAGTTTCGGCAAAAATAATATCAGTTGCACTACGTGCTCACTCCAGAACAAGCAGTTGGGGCATAAATAACATCAGTTGCGCCACGTGCTCACTTCAGAACAAGCAGTTGGGACATAAATAACATCAGTTGCGCCACGTGCTCACTTCAGAACAAACAGTTGGGGCATAAATAACATCAATTGCACCACGTGCTCACTCCAGAACAAGCATTTGGGGCATTCATAACGTCAGTTGCGCCAAGTGCTCACTTCAGAACAAGCAGTTGGGGCATAAATAACATCAGTTGCGCCACGTGCTCACTTCAGAACAAACAGTTGGAACATAAATACCATCAGTTGCACCACGTGCTCACTCGAAAACAAGCAATTGGGGCATAAATAACATCAATTGCACCACGTGCTCACTCCAGAACAAGCAGTTGGGGCACAAATAACATCATTTGCGCCACGTGCTCAGTCAAGAACAAGCAGTTGGAGCAACAATAACATCAGTTGCGCCTCGTTCTCACTCCAAAACAAGCAGTTGAAGCATAAATAACACCAACTGCAAAACGTGCTAAATACATAACTAGCAGTTGGAGCAAAAATAGCATCATTTGCGCCACGTGCTCACTCCAGAACAAGCAGTTGGCGCAAAAATAGTATCAGTTCCACAACGTGCTCACTCCAATAACAAGCAGTTGGGGCATAAATAACATCAATTGCACCACGTGCTCACTCCAGAACAAGCAGATATCGCAAAGATAACATCAGTTCCACCACGTGCTCACTCCAATACAAGCAGTTGGGGCATAAATAACATCAATTGCACCACGTGCTCACTCCAGAACAAGCAGTTGGAGCAAAAATAACATCAGTTCCACCACTTGCTCACTCCCAAACAAGCAGTTGGGGCATAAATAACATCAATTGCACCACGTGCTCACTCCAGAACAAGCAGTTGGAGCAAAAATAACATCAGTTCCACCACTTGCTCACTCCCAAACAAGCAGTTGGGGCATAAATAACATCAGTTGCGCCACGTGCTCAATCCAAACCAAGCAGTTGGGGCTAAAGTGAGCATAAAAAGCAGTTTATGATCATATTTATGTCCCAACTGGTTTTTCTATAGTGAGCACGTTGCGCAATTGAGCATATTTATGTCCCAACTGTCTCTTACAGAGTGAGCACGTTGCGCAAATGATCATATTTATGTCTCAACTGATTGTTCTTCTTCTTCTTCTTCTTTTCGTTCATCCGGAGTGTTTTTTCAGATGTGATTGCGGTGTGTCTGTTATGCGCCCTTGGGCCGAAACCCGTAGGCCAACACATCCGACGATAGCGTGCTTTTTTGACCAGGTAGCATTCCTGGGAGACTCTCACTTTTGTGGTGCCATCTACAACCCAGCTGGCCAAGTTGGAACGGTCGAAGACAACGGTCATCCCTCAAAGGAAGGCAGGGACAGTCCATAGCATTTTCCGTCATCCAAGGTTGCTTCCATAGTTGCAGGGCCGACACATAGTTCTGGGATTACCGAGGGAATCGTCACGTCCTGCTCATGGCTGCTTTACATCCTCACTTCAATATATTGGTCATTTCGTTTGCCCCGGGCCATTCCAGCACAAACCAGACAGGTTTGCAGACGATATCCACTCAGCGAGTTTTCGGACATGTGCTTGTCGTTGCGCCCGTCAGAGCTGTTCCAGGCACGACAGACATTCGGAAAACTACCTAGTCAGAGCTGTTCCGAACAAGAGCAGCATTCGGAAACTAGGTAGTCAGAGCTGTTCCTGGCACGAGAGACATTCGGACGAGACATTTTACACGGACGTAATTGCGTAGTGTCAATTTTTAGTTTGCCACCCGTAGGACGATACTTCCGACTTCCGGCGGGCATTTTTTAATGAGGTTAGTCTTCCTCTGGTTTCGAGGCACGTTAGACTGTTGTGATGTCGCCAACATCTCAGCTGGTCAAGATAGAACGATCAACGACATCGCGATCGGCCTTCAAGGGAAGGCAGGGGCAGACCATGGGCCTTCCCTCGCTATCCAAGGAGGCTTCCATAATTACAGAGCCGGCACATATTGCTCTGAGACTGGGCTCACCCGAGGAGTTGCCACGTCCTGCTCATGGCTGCTTTAGTTCCTCACTTCCATGTGTGGGGCATCTCGCTTGCCACTGATCGCTAAAGCACACACCAGGAGCGGTCAGACTGCGAGCGACATCCACTCGGTAAGCTTTTGCTTTTGACTTCAGACCACGCAATAGGTTCGCTCGCCGTGCGTTCCATTTCGCGTCATTGAGACGTTCTTCCACTTTTGTCTACACTCTCTATGAGTTAGATACAGACAGTTTTCGTAACCATTTCCTTCTACTGGGGCACTTTTCTGACTTTTTGTACTCGCTCACGAGGTAGGCTACATGTGCTGCCGGCTCAGCACCTTACCTTCGCGCAGCAGTGAACGAGAAACGGCCTGGCCCTCTCATCCGGGAATCCCTCATATCCCCCAGCTCAGAGCCTTCGAAAATGTATCAGACCTGAGCATGTAGCTTGCTCAGTATCGCGCCTCTATTTTTCGGTAGGTGGGTATCGGCCCGGCTCTCAGATCCGAGGGTTTGTGGCTTAGAGGCGTCCAGCCACAGCCCTCGACATGGAGCCTTGAGAGTTTTGTCCGAACCAAGAACTTCTGCCTTAGTGCACCTGATTTAATCTTTTGACTGCTATCCTCAGTCTACCTGCAGAGCAGCAGGTTGTGTCCCTCTTAGTCTGGTCCCTATCCCATAAGCTGTCCGATATGTAGTTTTTCATCCATCGGCAAGCAAATGGTGTCGATGGGACACGCAAGCTCCCCCACCACGGCAAGGTGGAGACACATCGGCTTCTACTATACTGAGCATGTTGCGGAACTGATTTTATTGATGCTTCAACGGTTTCTTTTAGAGTGAGCACCTAGCGCAACTAATCGTATTTATGCATCAACGGCTACTTCTAGTGTGACCACGTTATTCAATTTATCTTATTTATGGATAAATGGCTTCTTCTATAGTGAGCACGTTGCGCCATTGATCTAATTTATGCTTCAACGGCTTCTTCTAGAATGACCACGTTGCACAACTGATATTATTTATGCGTCAACCGCTTCTTCTAGAGAAGCATGTTGCGCAACTGAACTTATTTATGCATCAACTGCTTCTTCTAGAGTGACCACGTTTGCAACTGATATTATTTATGCCTACACTGCTTCTTCTAGAGTGAACAAATGATTATATGTATGCTCAGCTGCTTTTTCTTGAGTGAGCATGATGTGCAACTGATCTTCTTTATGCCTCAACTGCTTCTTCTGAATTGTCTGATAATTGTGAAGAACTAATATGTGAAGAATCTGATGGTGGTCGGCTCTAAATCTAACGCCAACAAATGTCGGTCAAGCATTCATGTCATCACTTTGAACTTTCAGACAGATGTCAAACAGAATGTCCACTGTTGAGGGCACTTCTGCAAAACGATGGTAGACACACACGTGAATTGTGTCACCTGTAAAACGATGTTAATAACTCATGTAAACAACGTTACGGTATTCAGAAGATCTCTGTCACAGGAGAATGGCTACTGTCACCCGCCAGTATGGCCACTGTCAGGAAGGAAAGCAACGGCAAACTACCTTCTCTAAAGTTGCCTAGTTTATCATGATTCACCTAATTACAGATCATCACAAGTGTGGTGTATTAAAAAACATAGGAGAAGAATCCCCAAATAATAGCCAACTGTTCTTTGGACAACGGAAATTTCTCATTAAGACTCCCTATAGGTGGAGACAGATAATAAAGTAAAGTTTTCATAACAGAGGGCCAGTAGAGCACAAGGAAGTTCCCAAACCTCAGAGAGGAGGAAGAGACTCACTCTTGGCATGCTGAGAGTTCTGGTGGTTATCTTGCCACAATTGGCTCTATCCTTATGATGTCACTTGCTGCATATTGACCATGCGAACATACATAAAACATGAATACAATGTAACAAGTGAATCAACAACTACCGGTTCTGTACAATAACACTTTAATGGGATAACATGGGGGAGGCGTGTCTGTATGTTAGAGTGACATGATGAATTGACAAAATTCATAAAAGAACACTCCTATTAAAAAAAAACACATCGTAAGAATACTAACTATCAATGTTAGTCATTAATATCTCCCGAAGATCATATGAACAGTATATAAAAATGACTATAAAGTCTTTCAAAACCACACATTTATTTATCTATAGGATTGTCCATGACCAAAATACCCGGAGTTGAAAATGTCTATGTTGCTAAAATTCAATCGGTGAAAATATCTATGTTGCTAAAATTCAAGCATTTAAAATATCCATGTTGCCAAAATTCAAGCGTTGAAAATATCCATCCATCCATCCATCATGTGCCATGCCGGTAAGCGTGGGCGGTCATGTTCTGCCATCTCACTCGATCACCAGAGTCGTGGATCAGCTCAGTGTTTCTGTCTCGACCATGCCACAAGGCCAAGCCATCCAGGTACTTGCTTCTAGGTCTTCCCCTTGGTCTGTTCCCCTTGATCTTACCAGTTGTCACCAAATTCTCCAATCCATTTCTTCTCATAACATGCCCAAAAAATTTTGACTGTCTACGTCTAATTTCTCTAATCAATTTACGATCTTCATTTGTTTCTTGAAGGACTTGTTCATTGGTCTTTCTGGCTGTCCATGGTATTGTTTGCATTTTCCTCAGAAACCACATCTCTACAGCCATCAGATGTTTTTCAGCCTGACTGCTCATTGTCCACGCTTCACATCCATATAAAAGTACAGGTTCAATGTAGCATCTCAACACTCTTTTTCTCGTTTCAATTGACATCTTTTTATTGGTCCATATGTTTTTCATCTCGCTAAAGGCTAATTTTGCCATGGCGATTCTTGTTCTAATCTCTTCAAGGCATCTCCCATCAGATGTTATTACTGTTCCGAGATAATTGTACCTGCTCACTTGTTGACGAATATTCCCATTTACTTGTATATTACATTGTGGTATTTCGTCCTTCCTAGTGACGACCATAATCTGTGTCTTTTTACAATTTAATTCTAACCCTAGTTGTTCACTGTGTGTAACAATCGCATCTACTAAATTTTGCAGGTCCTGTTCATTGTCTGCAATCAAGACTGTATCATCTGCATATCTAATGTTATTAATTCATAGTCCCCCAATGTTGATTCCTTCCATATCTTCAATATTTCTTCCATGGATGACTACAATTCAGCTAGACAGTCCATTTATTTTCTTATGAACTCAATGGATCATAGACATGCGGACAGGATTCAGAAGATGTGTAGTAAGGACAACTGTAATTGGCCAGGCCATCATCCAAGATACTTATAAGATACTTATAATGTTGGGTTTGCCTTGAACGCGGAGGGCAAATGATATATAATGGAAGTCCGCACTTCGAACAATATAAAGACCGAACCCTTTCATCTTGTATCAATGATTCATCCACTCCATTATGACCAAATACATTATTTAGATTAGGCTACAGTTTCGGCCAAACAACAAAACCACCCTACCTTGTAGAGACATGTAGCAAACATTTAACTATCTCACAGTAAAATTGGGGTGTGTGTGTATGCGTGTGTATGAAAGGGAGAGAGAGAGAGAGAGAGAGAGAGAGAGAGAGAGAGAGAGAGAGAGAGAGAGAGAGAGAGAGTTTGTGTAGAAGAAAAAGAGAAAGATAAAGAGAATGAAAGAGAGAAAGAGAAAGAAGAGAGAGAGAGAGCGCGAGCGAGAGAGAGAGAGAGAGAGAGAGAGAGAGAGAGAGAGAGAGAGAGAGAGAGAGAGAGAGAGAGAGAGAAGCGAGAACGAGAGAAAGTGAGCGAGAGAACAAAAGAGGGAAGGTGCAGGTAATATTACCAAAGGACAAAATAGTCAGGCTTTGCCCTGTGGGGTATTTTCACTCTAACGTGTAGTGGAGGCCTTCATATCTTCCTTTCACATTATATGTCTCCGTCTCTCCGGCCTGTGCATGCTAATCCTCCTCGCGTTCTCAAGGTTACCAACATCACGGATAACACCATGTCACAGTCCCGTCATTACCTTTCTTCTCCCAGATAAAGGGTTGCATGGCATCATATCAGTGGTGTGACGCATACTTCTTTCCATAAGGAAAATGATTACCATTCATCCCACACAATGATGCCCACATAAAGAAACATTCTCTCGGCAATACACACAAAGAGACCACACACACACACGCACATACACACACACACACACAATGTGGAAAAACGGCATCCCTAACAAGATGATAAATGACATCTCAGAAACAACATCCACAAAGAGACCAATAGTGATGTCACAGAAAACATCCACGCGGAGATCATAAGTGATGTCGCATAAAGGCATCATGATAGTTCTGTCATTTACATAGGCTAAACATGAACACGGCACGAATATGGAATGAGAAGTTCATCTATCCCAATATACAGGAACTGAACAAAGAAGACTTTTATTCGAAACTCTTCAAGTCAGAAAAAGTATCCTTTAGATCACATAAGAAAATCTAAAGATTTAAATATCTATTTCTTTTATCCCACAGAAAGAGAGCTCCAACCCATGTCTAAATACTTTCTCTTTATATCATTCATTAATATAACTAGGCTCTTAATTATGGTACACTAGCCTCAGCCATATAGGACACATATTCTCCCAACAGGAAAAACACACTGTCTCCTATAGAATCATGTTGCAGACTGACATCCACTTTTGCAAAGCTGAGCGTTCTGTGCAACAATCAATCCCAAATTTGCCTCATTTTACTACACCCGCTCATTTTCTCTGTGTAAGCCAATCAGATTTTTTTCAGAGCTGTCCTTTTTCTAGCGTGACCACCCCGTCATCTCACAAGTGTCAGTCAGCTAAGTTCTGGGAATGCGTGGGCCGTGTGTTGTTGATGATCTTGGTGTCTCTGTTTCCAGAAGATAAGGGTTGAGGGTGGTTTCATGTTAAGTTTACAAACAGACGTGCGCCAGCTAGAGTACCTTTTAACATTGAAGTCGTATTTCTCTCTCTTTATTCCGACTGAGTTTACTTAATTTTATCAGAGGCTGGACAGACAAAGTGTCACAACAAGAATAGGACAGGGATACTGAAATTAGCAACATGGAATGGTTGGACGTTAAGCGACGACGGAAAATTAGATAACATCAAACAAGAAATAGAAAGAGGGAAGATTAATTTATTAGGAATGTGCGAGACGCGATGGAAAGGGGCGGGACTTAAGACAGTGGAGGATTGTAAGATTATTTATTTTGGGGAAGAAGAACGACAAAGAGTTGTAGCAATTATCTTAGACCGGCAAAATCACAATCTGTTAAAGGATATTGGGCTGTGTCAGACAGGGTTCTATTAGTACAATTACTCGCCAGAACTTTTAACATAAACGTCATTCAAATATATGCCCCACCAGGAGAATGCAGAACAGATAGTATAGAGGTATTTTATAATGACATGGAGTCTGATTTGAAGACAAGTAAAAATAAAATCACAAATAAATATCCTAATGGGGGACTTCAATGCAGAAGTAGGAAATTAATGCGATGGATGCGCAGTGGGAAACATTTGTTTGGGAGAGCGAAACGAAAGAGAATACAGACTTGTAGAATGGACAAAAGAGCAGGAAACTATTGTAGGAAACACCTGATTTAAACAACATCATTGAAAATTATGGACATGAAGGAGTCCTAACAGCAAGATTAATAACCAGATTGGTTATATCCTGATTGGCGGAAGGTTTCGAAATGCGTTAACAATCGCAAAAACAGTTTCCAATGCTGACTGTTACAGTGATCACATAATGTTTAAGGCACATTCAGGATAACGTTACAGAAAGTCAAGTATACAACAAGAAACAATAAAGATGATCTGTGTACATTTAAAAATGATAAGGAAAGATAAGACAATTTTAACATAGAAATAAAGAACATATATTATATACTCCCCCGATGTGTCTCCACCTTGCCGTGGTGGGGGAGCTTGCGTGTCCCATCGACCCCATGTGCTTGCCGATGGATGAAAACTACATTTCGAACGGCTCGTGGGATAGGGACCAGACTAAGAGAGACACAACCTGCTGCTCTGCAGGTAAGACTGAGGATAGCAGTCAAAATCAGGCAAACGATCCCTAAAATCTCAGTCCGGACATAACCTCTAAGGCTCCCATCCGAGGTGTATGGCTAAACGTCTCTAAGCCATAAACTCTCGGAAGTGAGAGCCTGGCCGACACAAACCTACATCAAAATTGTGATGATGTGCTGAGCACGCTACATGCTCGGCGCAGATTCGTTCGATGGCTCTTAGCTGGGGGATATGAGGTATCCCCGGATGAAAGGGCCTGACTGTTACTCGCCCACAGACGCACGGAGGTAATGTGCTGAGCCGGCAGCACATGTAGCCTACCTCGTGAGCGAGTACAAAAGGTGGAAAAACACCTCGGTCGCACGTCTCGCAGACGTCCGATAGTCTGTAACCACACTCACTCCATGAGTGTAGTCAAAGGTGGAAAATTGTCTCGTTGACAGGAAATGGAACGCCTGTCTTGCGAATCCATTACGTGGCAGCCCGAAGCGAAAGCTTGCTGTGTGGAAGCAGAAACAAGAGTCTCGAAACCCGAGGAAGGCTAACCTCATTAAAAAATGCCCGCCGGAAGCCGGAAGTGTCGTCCTACGAGTGGCAAACTAAAAATTGACACTACGAAATTACGTCCAACAGTGGAAGATAAACTCTATGGACCGCTGAATGAACTAAAAAAGACTGTTAGATTCATACAAGAGACAACATTGCAGTTATAAACATATTTTAGGCGAACGAAAGAAGAAGAAGAAGAAGAAATGTCTCGTCCGAATGTCTCTCGTGCTAGGAACAGCTCTGACTACCTAGTTTCCCAATGACGCTCTTGTTCGGAACAGCTCTGACTAGGTAGTTTTCCGAATGTCTGTCGTGCCTGGAACAGCTCTGACGGGCGCAACGACAAGCACATGTCCGAAAACTCGCTAAGTGGATGCCGCCTGCAAACCTGTCTGGTTTGTGCGGGAATGGCCCGGGGTAAACGAAGTGACCAATATATTGAAGTGAGGATTTAAAGCAGCCATGAGCAGGACGTGACGATTTCCCTCGGTGAGCCCAGATCCAGGGTGTTATGTGTCGGCCCTGCAACTATGGAAGCAACCTTGGATGGCGGAAAATGCTATGGACTGTCCCTGCCTTCCTTTGAGGGATGACCGTTGTCTTCGACCGTTCAACCTTGGCCAGCTGGGTTGTAGATGGCACCACAAAAGTGAGAGTCTCCCAGGAATGCTACCTGGTCAAAAAAGCACGCTGTTGTCGGATGTGTTGGCCTACGGGTTTCGGCCCAAGGGCGCATAACAGACACACCGCAATCACATCTGAAAAAACACTCCGGATGAACGAAAAGAAGAAGATATTATATACTGTCTGATCTAGAGATCCTATTTCAAGATGTGCATGATCAATTGGATGTGTTAAAGAATTCAGTCAGTTTGGCTGCAGAAACAATTATTCCCAAATTAAAGAAAGTGGGTCGAAAGAAATGGATGACTGACGAAATTTTACAACTAATGGAAACAAGACGACACAACAAAAATAATACTGCCAAATATGAAGACATTCACAGAAACGTCGGAACATTATGTAAAGAGGCAAAAGAACCATAGCTTGAGGCGGGGGGTGGGGGGGGGGGATGCATAGAAATTGAAAAACAATACAACAGTAAAAATACCAAAATATTGCACAAAATAATTCAGGAGCTTACTAATAAAAGATTGCACAAATTAGCAGGTTGCTAAAACAAAAGTTGGAAAATCATAATAGATGAAGAACAGATTTTACATGTATAGTCAGATTATATGAAACACTTTTATGATGCTAACAGAGAAGAACAGTATGATTTTCGAAATAATAATGAAGAATGTTCTTAACCACATAAATACTGGCAAGACACCGGTTTCCGACAACATCACAACAGAAATGATGAATGCTTTAGAAAAATATGGACTAGATCAAGTCACAAGACTGTTGCACACAATATATGAGACTGGAGAAATACCTCATGAATTATGTAATTCTGTATTTATTGCAATCCCAAAGAAATCAGGAGCCTTGGAATGTGACCAACATCGAACAATTAGTATAATGAGTCACAATACGAAGATCTAGTTAAGAATTATCATGCAAAGAGGTAAGAGGGTAAGAACAATGTGGCTTTGTAGAAGGCAAGGGTACTGTAAATGCTGTGTATAGGCTGAGAACAGTAAATGAATATTCTATAGAAGTAAAGAAAGATCTACATCTTTGCTTTATTGACTATATTGGAAACAACAAGCTGCCATAAGAATTGATAATGAAGTAGTATTTCATCAGCTTGTTAAGAGAGGTGTAAGACAGGGATGCGTAATATCTCCAGATCTTGTGTACCTGTACAGTGAAAATATTTTCAGACATATAAAAGATGTGAAAGGAATTACCATTGGGGGACGAAACATCAATACTATTAGATATGCAGATGATACAGTATTGACTGCAGACAATGAATAGTATCTGCAATATTTTGGAGATGCGGTTGTTGCACACAGTGAAAAACTAGGGTTAGGATTGAATTGTAAGAAGACACAGATTATGGTCGTCACTGGGAAGAAGGAAATAACACAATGTAATATTCAAGTAAATGGGACTATTCTTAAACAACTGAATCGGTTTAATTATCCTGAAACAGTCATAAAATCTGATGGGAGTTACCTTGAAGATGTTAGAACAAGAATTGTCATGGCGAGGGAAGCCTTATGCAAGAAGAAAACATACTGACCAATAAAAATGTGTCAGTTCTAACGAGACAAAAGATTGTTGAGGTGCTACATAGAACCTGCACTTGTTGTGGATGTGAAGCAGAGACAGAAATATATGTTAATGAGGACAACTTGGAGGTGGTGGACAATTTTGATTATCTTGGGTCATTGATTACCAACAACGGTGACACAATGAAAGAAATTACACGACGACTATCAATTGCTCTTCAAAGACTAAAACAGCTGAATAAATTATGAAGTGGGACAGACAGAACTACAAAAATTAGATTTTTAAGAGCATGCATCTTTTCCATTGCAACATACGCCTGTGAGACCTGGACACTTACTAAACAAGCTGAACAGCGCATAAATGCCTTTGAATATAAATGTTATAGACGAGTTCTAAGAATAACTTGGGTAACGAAAAGAACAAATGCATCCATACCTCAAGAGCTGAATACTGAAGATCGAAGCCTTGCTAATAATGAGCACATAGACAAGGTGATAACAAAGGCCAAGAGGGGTTTGGCTGCGATGTGGATGATAGCGGCAGCAAACTGTAAGCAGCGCCATCTATGCCTCCTAGACGAGGGGCTGGTCATGTCTGTTTTTGAGTATACGATGGCGATCCTGACTCTCAGCCGTAAGCAGATAGAAAGGATTGAAAGGATACAAAACGAAGCTATGCGCATTATTCTTGGATGTACAAGCGATACAGCATGCAGGGCGATGAGCTACCTTCTTGATTTTACAACAATTGAAGACAGACTACAAATTTGTAGAGCACTTGCCTACCTCAAAGTTAACGCAAACACACAACATCCACTGCATTGTCAAATTAGGAAGGTGGAGCGCAGCAGGTTAAAATGAGGAAGGTCGTGGATGGGTCAAGCCGAAGACATTCTTCAACATGTGTGTTCACTAGAGGACTTAGAACCTGACGAGGTGTGGGTACAAGTGCCAACAGATTTCTGCACATCCTTTTCAGTTTGCATCCAGCTAGACAGAAAATGCAGACAAGAAAATCCGACTGCT
This sequence comes from Cepaea nemoralis, assembly GCA_014155875.1. Taxonomy (NCBI): domain Eukaryota; kingdom Metazoa; phylum Mollusca; class Gastropoda; order Stylommatophora; family Helicidae; genus Cepaea; species Cepaea nemoralis. Next base: position 419,430 of record JACEFZ010006971.1, on the reverse strand, counting down.
GTGGAGGCGGAAGTACAAGCGTTGATTTTCGAGAATTCGTTAGACGGTTATGCTGTCATTTACACAGATGGGTCGGTCGTCCGACATGTGAAGAGCTCATGGGCCTTTACGGCTCAGGCCGGAGGAAGAATTGTGACGGAGGACTCTGGTGCTTTTGTTGAGACCACAAGTAGCCTGACTATTGAAGTCATGGCAGTAAGTAAAGCAATAACATGGCTCGAGACACAGACATTCAATAGGGCTTGTTCCCTTAGCGACTCAATGAGCATGCTCAAGAGGATAGAGACGGGGTGGATCCGAAAAGAGTGGTTGCTGTCCCTGGAGCGGTCTCGGCTGACAAAGATTAGTTTCATCTTCATGCCAGGGCATGCGGGAGTACAAGGAAATGAGCGGGCTGACAAGTTCGCAGGTAAAGCTAATGTGGAGGGCTGACGCGCCATGGACCAGGCTGACATTCTGAATGCACTACGAGAAGTAAGACTTTTCCGAGAACCAAGTGATGACTGCGAATCTACAACCATGGTCAGACTGCGAGAACAGCAAATTAAAAGAGGGGTGGCCAAACAAGAACACTACGCACGAAGCCAAAGAAGATTGATAAACCAACAGAACTGGTGTCGTTAGCCGCTACACGCTGCGGTATTTGCTGAGGCGGGGATCCGAGCATTTATGGATTGAATGGTTCGATGTGCAATGAGGATGATTTGTCGACTAACTAACTAACTAATTAACTAACTGAATATTGAAGAAGGTTGTCTATTAAAGACGATAAAACAAAGAAAATTGAAATATTTTGGTCACTTGAAACGTCACGAAAGTGTGGAGAGAACAATAATGGAGAAGTATATGCATGGGAAGAGAGGAAGAGGAAGGCCAAAGAGAAGATGGGTGCAGGATGTGGCGGATGATCTCCAGATGGGTGTATCGGACACGGAACATCTTGCTTATGATCGAGAGGTTTTCCAGAAGGTTGTTATGGGAGCGAGGTTCTGCAACGGACATGCTACTGAATGAATGAAGAATGAATGAATGAATGAATGAATGAATGAATGAATGAATGAATGAATGAATGAATGAATGAATGAAGCGTAGACAATGAGCAGACAAGCTTACAAACATCTGATGGCTGTGGAAATGTGGTTTCTAAGGAAAATGTAAAGAATACCATGGACAGAGAGAAAAACCAATGACCAAGTCCTGCAAGAAATAAATTAACACCGTAAACTAATTAGACAAATTAGACGCAGACACTCAACATTTTAGGCATGTCATGAGAAGAAATAAATTGGAGAACCTGGTTACAAATGGCAAGATCGAGGTGAAGAGAACAATGAGAAGACAGAGAAATAAATACACGGATAGCTTGGACACGTGGTATGGTCGAGACAAGAAAACTGAGGTGATTCACGACTCTGGTGATCGAATGAAATTTCGAATCATGACCGCCCACGCTAATAGGTATGGCACATGATGGATGATGGATGTTGGATGGATAGAAACAACGTTAACTATCAGAGTGTGGTCAGCTAGAGTGGTCATTCATCTGCCATTGTTAGAGCCAGACTGCGCTCAACTCTTCATGCAGACACTCGTCTGCCATTGTTAGAGCCAGACACTTGTCTGCCATTGTTAGGGCGAGACACTCGTCTGCCATTGCTAGATCCAGACTTCGCTCAACTCTTCATGCAGACACTCGTCTGCCATTGTTAGAGCCAGACACTTGTCTGCCATTGTTAGTGCCAGACACTCGTCTGTCATTGTTAGAGCCAGACCACTCTCAACTCTCCATGCAGACACTCGTCTGCCATTGTTAGAGCCAGACACTCGTCTGTCATTGTTAGAGCCAGACCACTCTCAACTCTCCATGCAGACACTCGTCTGTCATTGTTAGAGCCAGACTACGCTCAACTCTTCATGCAGACACTCGTTTTCTGCCATTGCTAGGGCCAGACAACGCTCAAGTCTTCACGCAGACACTCGTCTGCCATTGTTAGAGCCAGACACTCGTCTGCCATTTTTAGAGCCAGAAAACGCTCAACTTTTCATGCAGACACTCGTTGTCTGCCATTGCTAGGGCCAGACAACGCTTACATCTTCATGCAGACACTCGTCTGCCATTGTTAGAGCCAGATACTCGTCTGCCATTGATAGAGCCAGCCAACGCTCAACTCTTCATGCAGACTCTGTCAACCGAAACAGTTTCCAAGCACTCATGTGTGTACTGTGAAACAATAGCCAAATACTATTGTGTGTACTTTGAGTCAGTGGCCAATCATACATATGTGTACAGCTATACATGCACACATTGTGAGTGACGAAATGATGGTCAACTATTCATGTACACACTGTGAGTGACCAAACTATGATCAACCATTCATGTACACATTTTGAGTGACCAAGTTATGATCAACAATTCATGTTCACTTGTAAGTGACCAAAAGATGACCAAGCATTCATACAGACATTGTGATATCACAGACGATGATCAGTCATTCATGTACATATTGTGACTTAACCAGCAATGGTCAAGCATTCATGTACACACTGTGTGATGTCATATGTTTACTAAGTTCATACTTTCTGACAAACTCTTTACCACATAGTTGACATCCGTGTGGTTTTGATCCAGCATGCAGACTCTGTGTATGCCGCTTGAGGTGGTCACTGCGACTAAATCGCTTGCCACAAATCCAGCACGGATAAGGCTTCAGTCCCGAGTGAGTTGCCAAGTGACGCTTGAGATGAATAGTTTTAGCAAATGTGTGATTACAGTGCGGGCATGTGTACGGTTTGTTGATTCCGTGTGGACATTGGTGAACATTGAGGTCATGAGTACTGCTAAACTTCTGCTGACAAATGTGGCACTTGTATGTGGGAGCAGATTGACAGTTGTTCTTTGTGTGAGTGAGCCAAGATTCTTGAGAGGCAAACACTCCCTTAAATGAACCAGAAGGGAAGCTGTGATGGGATGTAGCTGTGGTCTTCACTGACAGGGGATTATCACCTTCTACTGTACAGCTGGTAGAGATGCCATTTACGGATGCTGGTGGATCAATGCATGTTGTTTCTCTCTCATTCTCACTAACTTCATTCTGAGGAGAGTCAGAAGGTAGCCTGGGAGTAGCAGTGATACATCCACTCAATGGTGCACTAGATCTCGGAGATAAGTCGTAGGCGAACGCAAGATGGTTGTCTACAGACAGAACTTGTGTCATTGAATCTGCAATCAAGTTGTTAGAAAACGTACCTCCTCTGTAAGATTCATTAATCGCGGCGTGGTTTTTGTTGATGTAGGAGGCTGATAAATCAAGTGGACCGTGGTGGACTGTTGACAGTTCAGAAAGAACAATGGTGGAGCCTTTACGCATATCTAACGACCTGTCCGTGTTGTTGATGTTGTTGCTTGCCGTCTGCCGTCCCGCCGTTGTTGGATCCTCACACTGAAGCAGACAATTCTCGCTGCGGTCAGAGGTCATCACTTTACCAGTGTATAGTTCACACTGGTGAAAGACTTGTCTCGGAGAGAAAAGAGACCTGATTGAACACACGCCATTTGGGGCCGTGTTCTTGTCATGGTCACTTTGTGTTGAAGAATGTGAATGATTGTTGTCTGTACCAGCTCTACTGGGTTCACATGTCGGGCTTGGAGTGATGGTTGACCTACAACTTTTCCCAGCAACGCCATTCTCAAGGTTACAGTTATGTGCATGATGTTCAATGACGTTACCAACGTTATGCACATTCTGATTCTGACCATCTGTAACTCCAATATTCTCCATTAAACTAGAAAAGCCTCCCTCTTGCAGTCTCTCATTCACAAAACCATGAACATCTTGTCTGTGCTTTACCAATTGTGCCCTCTCGTTGAACACCCAATGACAAACTGTGCATTTACACAAGTGTAAATGATCGCCGGTGAGTGTCTCAGTGTGGCGTTTCGTGTTCGACAAATCATTTCCAAGAGATTGTCTAACAATTGCCTCTTGTTGATTAGAAAAGCTTATATACTTTCTACTTGTTGGCTCCCTAATGTTTCCTTGCTGCTGGGCACTTACGCGGCCGTTAGAGTTCATGTCTTTGTTATGACAATATTTGTTTAATGTGAACTCCTCAGCCACTGGGCTTTCACTTTGACATTCCAAACAACTGCCGCAGCAGTCAATACAGTTGTGGTTAGATTCAGTCACATTACTGTTATAATGAATTCCACTACTGATGGATGCAATATGATCATTATTGGAGTAAACCGCATTAATATTGGAATTCATTCCATTACCGTTGGAATCCATTCCATTAGGGGTGGAATCATTTCCATTACATTTATAATCAGTTTCACTAAGACTGTAATTACTCGTGTCACCTTGACTGGACGCTTGTGCTACTGAGCTAGAATGTATTGATCGTTTGTGGCGCATAAAAGATTTCTGTTGGTCTGTCGGAAACAACTGTCGCTTGTCGGTGTCTCCAGGTGAAGAGATATTATTAGAATGCGTTCTCTGCGATGTGTGGTATTGTCTGTTTGTTGCTTTCTCTAACCGTTGCAACAAGTCAGACTTTCTAACTTGCAAGAGTCCACTGATTGGCTGAAACTTGTTTGCAGTTGGTGGTTGCCTTATGGGAAGATTGTGCTTCATTTTTGTTGTGCAGCCGACATTTTTCTTATTAAAATTGAGAGCTTCCTTGGAAAGATACCTCTGGGGACATTTCTGAAGATGATTACAACAGTGCAGTCCTGTTACTTGTGTGTGAGTGTTTATATCTGGATTGTGGCTACATTTCCTAGGTTCCAGCTCTCTTCCCCCAATCACTTGACTACAACATTCGCTACAACCGTCGTCTAAATGAGAATTCGCAACTGGACACTGACAAGACAAGGTTGTAGCAGCGACCAGCCGAGCACTAACACATACACTACCCTCAGTTTGGTTAGTGAATTCTGTGATTATCTTCCGTGGATTTATTGTCTCTCTGTATTTCTGGACATGGTGGCTCCGCTGACTCTTGACATCACCACCTTGACCACACGTCACAGACACGTCAATCTGAACGTCATTCAAGTGGTTACGTTGCCTTTTAAGAACATCCTGCGCCAGATTACCGGCTGCATGCTCACGGCTGATGGCGTTGCTGTCTGACTTCTGGCAAAGCATGTCATCGTCGCCTGTGGTAAGACAGTACACATATTTATTGTACACTGGAAGAGAACACCAAACATACACAGTACACGTGTGTTCTGAAATTATTGTTTTGTTACCCAATAAAATATAAGTAGGTGTCACAGTGGTCTTGATCACAACTCAGTGGAACACAATTATTCAGTATGCAATCAGCATTTATTATAAAGTAAAAATGGTGATTTCCCATACAAAATGACAAAAAGAAAAAATAATATCACAATACTTGTAAATTTCATTGCAGAAGCAGGGGTGGAAAGAATGGGCGATGGCTATGAGTTAGGAATAAGAAAAAGAAAGAAGAGCAAACATGAGAGAAATGGCAAATGTAGATGATATGATGGTTTACAACAACATATCCGGCGACTTTACAAAAACAAAAGTCATGATAAGATTCAAACGAATTGACTACATATAAATAAATAAAATGTATACACGTAAAGACAGCAGCTCGTGCTGACACATGTAAATTCAGTTTGAAGAGAAGGGAACACAGCGGTTAAAACGTAAGATGTGTTAAAGGTATTCTTAAGGCAGATACATACGTTGAAGAACGATGCAGTGTTAGTGAGACACAGGTACAATGCAGTGTTAGTGAGACACAGGTACAATGCAGTGTTAGTGAGACACAGGTACAATGCAGTGTTAGTGAGACACAGGTACAATGCAGTATTAGTGAGACACAGGTACAATGCAGTATTAGTGAGACACAGGTACAATGCAGTATTAGTGAGACACAGGTACAATGCAGTGTTAGTGAGACACAGGTACAATGCAGTATTAGTGAGACACGGGTACAATGCAGTGTTAGTGAGACACGGGTACAATGCAGTGTTAGTGAGACACGGGTACGATGCAGTGTTAGTGAGACACAGGTACAATGCAGTATTAGTGAGACACAGGTACAATGCAGTATTAGTGAGACACAGGTACAATGCAGTGTTAGTGAGACACGGGTACAATGCAGTGTTAGTGAGACACATGTACAATGCAGTGTTAGTGAGACACAGGTACAATGCAGTATTAGTGAGACACAGGTACAATGCAGTGTTAGTGAGACACGGGTACAATGCAGTGTTAGTGAGACACGGGTACAATGCAATAGCTGAAATACAAAGTATACGCCAACGGTGGCAAATTTTATCCTTCTCCCGCTTTGGGCTCCAGCTTAATCCACAGTGGACTGATTTTTGCGTGTGGGCTAGTTTCCCCTAATACCAGTGTCCCTCGCCATCTGGCGAATCCACTCCGACTTCAGATGTACTTGTAATTTACATCCTAAAGTCAAGTACGGGAAGTAAACATTTTAGTTCAACTGACCGATGTAGTGGTTCAATTGGCTACCTCGCCGTCAGCGCATCGGAAGTGTAAGAGCGAGCGCTCTTACTTCTATCGGCATTGTATCCACTGAGCGCAACGTGCACAGCAATGGAAATGCGTAAGAGACCCACGCTACAGCGAAATCAAGCATGCAGTGAGCCATCACACACTGAACGGACACAGAGCGCAGTAGAGACGCACAGATAGAACGAACGAGGAGAGCTATTAAAGAGTGAGTAACAGAGTGAGCTAGCAGTAGAGCATTAGCAGGGGACAGAATAACTTCTCACTATTATAGTTCAGCAGGCTATCTACTACTATATGGCATCTGTGTCGAAGGGGACCGGACTGCGAACGTCGCGCGAAGAGGAATCGTGACGGAGCGGGCAGGCTAACAATCTGCACACTCTACGCAGCACAGACAGTCAGACACGAATGTCATCCAAACGTGATACTAGATCACGCCATAGTACACGTAAATGACACGTATAACTAAGCTCGAACTAGTACGACATAAGCCAGCGAAATCAATACGCCGCAGCAATACACAGATGTCTTAGTCTCGCTTCGCCAAGTGGATCTAAATATACCCCGAACATCTGCCATGGTGCACAGTAACACAGTCTCGCTATATTATTTAACAGTCTGACATCAGCAAGCGAGAGTGAGACCGTGTCTATCTATGTCATCTACACATACTATCAGTCAGAGACCAAAATAATCCAGTATACGTACAGAGCCAGAAACATGAATCGAAACCAATATACAACTGGATGCGACGTAAAGCTATGTCAACAAGTAGCGCATCGCATAATGCTGACTGAGGATACGATGGTAACCTAGCTAGACCGCTGAAGTAAGTATTAGATACATACACAAGTGTACCAGATCATATCGCAGAAAATGTAGAACGGTGATCATATCGAAATATTCACATTCGAGGATAGTTGACACACTACTAAACGTTCACAAATCAAGTGCACCGACGGCGTGTAAGGAAGATACAACCACGGGAACCTCAAATTGCCCGCGGCGTGGCTAGATAACAATGCGATTGCTGCGTTCTTCAAGTTTAGTTAGTCGTATATTATGCAATAATGTCAGGGGAAGGAGAGTGCTCCGTATTGGAAGTGAATGGTGAAAGGACTCGCTCAGGTTTACGATCGGCTGTCAATAAAACTTACACACTAAACAAAGAGAGGGCCGTGAAGAATAAGCTATCCAAGTGCATAAATCCCAACGGCCTAGTCGTCAAACACACCAACTCAGGACAGTGTGTTACTATTTCCTTCAACAACACACTCTATTATGAGGCATTCCGAACTTGCCTACTCAACTACTACAGGCTTGAACTAATTGAACACAGGCAACATAAGCACGGGGCCCACGTTGAGGATCTGATTACGACGCCAGTGATTACGATACATTTGTACCGCAGTAAAAATAAACTCATGACACAGGGCAGTAATGAAAACATTAATTCCTGGCTAAAAGTAGATTTTGTTGAACTTGAAAACTCGACACAGACATTCACCGAATCTACTCATATGATGAGTGTACATGACAACATCAACACGAGGCCTGCCAACCCACCAGCGCTCTTGGTTATTGAATACCCAATGGAGCGTATCCAAAACAACATAGAACCCAATGTTGACATTGTTGAAGAAGTACCTGCCTCAGATAACAATAGCATCTTAACTATCAATGGACATCCGTGCGACTGTAAACAGCGCATTGAGGAACTAGAACAATCACTAAAGGCGCTCATTGTCACTGTTTCAACCAACATTGAAGCAAACAACAAGATAAGCAGTGATTACAATGCTCTCAAGACAGAAGTCGCACTCCTGCGAGACGAAAATTTGCTGCTGAGAAATACAGTTCAAATCTTACAGAATGCGTCCTCTACAAACCAAACCGAAGAAGCATGTAATTCTCAAGCAACCGCTTCATCCTTGGGAAATCTTGGGGAAGCTCAATCCCACCCAGAACAGATAATCACTATGAAAACAACTCAACGCGCAGAGGAAGATAAAAAACAACAAACACCTCAATGTGCAGACGAAGATAAACAACAAGCATTCTACCCCATTGACGTCAAAATAAGCAATAGGTTTGAAGTACTTCAAGAAAAGTCACCAGAAAACTTACAGTGCTTTAACATGCTGCAAACGGGCAAGACAAGCCAACAAGATACATCGGGAGAACCACATGGAGACATAAAGACTGCTGATAATCGGAAATGGATGAAACAACGGTCGAGACGTGCTGACAACCAACATGTACAGACAGCACGACCTGACTGTACACATATTATACTAGGCGATTCCTTAATGAAAGGTTTATACAGCGACAGGATGGCCACATCAGACAAAGACATTGTTTCAATAATCCCACTGCCTGGGACTGGTGTGGACCGGCTAACAGACAAGATTAGCAGGTTGGCTGTTAATCATAGTGTCAGAAGGGCAAGCGTACATATTGGCATCACCGACACCATGAACAACCAACAAATCACAGGGTCTCAACTGCTGGCACTCTTGAACGGATTACGTCACACTTTTCCTAACTCATCCATTTTCTTCTCCTCCATCATATCACCGAGTTATGGACACCAGCGCCGTCTAGCTGACATAAATAACAACATGTTGCAGAAGTTCTGTACTCAAAACAAGATACAATTCATCAACAATACAGCATCATTCACTTCACAGGCTGGTGCACCAAAAAAGAGTCTTTACAAGGATCAAATACATTTATCTACATTGGGCACCAGTTTTCTCGCCAAGAATTTAAAATATCCAGAACGGACATACCATACATCCAATACGGGATCGCGCCGGACACTTTTAGCTACTCCTGAAACTCAAGCCAGACGACATACTCCCGTCACATCAAGTACCAATAGGACAGAAGTGTGCAGACCACTCATAACCACTGCACCTGAAATCCAAGCCAGACGGGACACTACCACAACACCAAGTCCGTTAAATACGTCGTCTTTCACACAGGAGGGTAATAATTACGAAGATATGATTCCTATTCTCCCCAGAAAGGATCCGACTCTCAGCAACAACGACGTGCCAGCACAACCTCCTGTTAGCCACCAACCAGAGGCCCTAGTTGGTAGTCATTACATACCCATGAGACATCATCAGTACCCATTTAATTGTAATCCAGAATGGTTGCACCTCACACGGTATAGCCCAGCTACACTTCGTCAAGCACTTATAATGTCGCTATACCAACAACCAACACAACCTGGTATTTACTAGCAACTTAGGCACAAAGCTACACCGGATCTCGGTACAAGAAAGAGCCTCTCCTTAAACGTTTATCTGCATATTTGGTTATAACTTGATCTAGTAACGTATTAGGTTATAAGTTATTACAAACATTGACTGGTTTTGACTTTATATTAATTGATAGTACTTAGCTGTATAGCTTTTATAATAACTCTAATTGTGTTTTCACGGTGAGTGAGGGGGTCTTCACTGCTCTTCCTTACGGATCTGTGTACGTATTTTTATATATTTACAGAGATATTACTGTTTCTCTGTACTTTAGAGTGTGTTTTGTAATAAGGGACGTAAGTTGTATTCACTTTGTGTGTGTGTGTTTTGCTTTTAAACTTGTGATTACGCATTGTTGAAATGTCTAATAAGTACGAACACTGGCTCAGGAATAATGGGCTCAGAATCGGGCATGTAAACATATGCCATCTATTAGGGAAGCTGCCCGAACTATCACTTATACTTAATCAAAATTTTCACATGTTTGGCGTTAGCGAAAGTCGATTAAATGGCAACATCTCAGATGATGACATCGCTATCAGAGGTTTTAAAACCATTAGAAGAGATCCCTATCAGAAACAAGAGACGGGTATTGCAGTTTATATTTCCAACTCGCTTAACGCCCACCGCAGGCTAGACTTTGAAACCTGTGAGATTGAGTGTGTATGGATAGAGGTTAAACTTCAAAATTGCATACCGCTAGTAGTTGGCTATCTTTATCGAAACCCCAGTGCAGGAAATATCTGGTATGAAAAATTCACCACTATGATGGATGTAGTCTTTAGTAATGCTAGGGAAATAATATTGCTAGGTGACTTCAACATAGACGCTAACAAATCAAACAAAACATGGGAAAACATAATAGAGTCATATAATTTCCAACAGTTAGTCAAACAAGCCACTAGAATCACTAAATCATCTGCAACACTTATAGATCATATTTATACTACGTGTGCTGATAACATCACAGAATGTAGTGTACCTATCAATGCAATGAGCGATCACTATCCAGTATGTTGCACGTGGTCGAGAAGGGGCACCAAAACTCCCAAACACAAACATATAAGCATAAAATATAGAAATTACAAAAATTTCAATCGAGACGTCTTCTTACAAGATTTGGTCAACTCATCTCTAGATTATGTTTACCAGCTTCCTGACCCAGACGATGCTCTGGACCACTGGCTAAAGACCTTTCTAAGTATATTTGATAAACATGTTCCATTTAAGGAAGTTCGTGTTAAACATCACACAAAGCCCCCGTGGATCACACAGGAGGTAGTTGAACTTATGAGAGATCGCGACAGGGCTCACAAAAATAGAGATCTAACTATGTACCGTAGTCTGAGAAACAAAGTTCAATATGTTATTCGGAAGGAAAAGAAAAACTATTTTAAGAACATAGTAATAGATAAAACCAACACTAAAGATATATGGAAAGCAATTAATACCTTGACAAACAAACACAAATCATCACAATCATTACCATCAAATCAGGTTACATGTGATCAATTCAGTAGATACTTTCAGTCCGACATAAACCAACTGAAGGCTGCAATACCAGATGCGCCTCATGACATATCTTTATTATCATCATTCTGTGAGAACAAATGCTATGGACACATTTCCTCCAACATACCGCTAATGACGACAACTGAAGTATTTACTCATCTCCGTAATCTAAAAAACAATAACTCATCAGGACTAGATGGAATTAGTAGTCGGATCCTTCGCCATGCTGCACCGGCGATCTGCGAGTCACTAACTTTTATATATAATCAATGTATAACCAGAGGTCACTTCCCATCAGCCTTTAAAATCGCTAAAGTGTATCCTCATTTAAAAGCTGGTCCTCTAGACGATCGTCTCATGAGTAATTATAGACCAATTTCCATATTATCCTCATTATCCAAACCGCTAGAAAAGCACATCCACAAAACAACACTAGATCACTTAGTTCGCCATAAACTGATAGTTGACAGTCAGTCAGGATTTCGGCCAAAATATTCTTGCCATACGGCACTAACAAACATGATAGAAAACTGGCATCAAAATATTAACAACAATACTCTATGTGGAGCGGTGTTTATAGACTTTAGGAAAGCATTCGATATGATAGATCATACTATTCTAATTAAAAAACTAGAAACAATGAAAGTAAGTTTTAATATAGTGACATTAATAAAATCATTCTTATTAGACAGAAAGCAAGTAGTATCACACAATAAAGTTTTATCTCAAGCCATTACCATTAATATTGGAGTACCTCAGGGGTCTATTCTTGGCCCTCTATTATTTGCCATTTATATAAATGATCTTCCATTAAATCTGTCGTCGTCCTGCGATCTATTTGCTGATGACTGCACAGTATATACGAACGCTGTTGATCGTAATGTGCTAGAATTATCCTTGCAACAGGAAATAAATAGTGTAGTTAACTGGAGTCATGCAAACCGCATGCAAATTAACATTACTAAAACAAAGTCTATGTTAATAGGAACCAGGCAAAGACTTCACACTCTAAACTCGCAGAGAACTCTTCAGCTGCACATTGGCAGCACGCCTGTAGAAAGTGTCACCGAGCACAAGACACTGGGTGTTATCATAGATCAAAATCTAACTTTTAACTCACATGTTCATGCTCTAGTTAAACAAATAGCCAAAAAAGTATACCAACTTGCCAAAATTAAAAATTTCCTTGACGAAAACACAAGAAAGATATTCTATACTTCTCATATACAAACACATATTGATTACTGCTCCACAGTCTGGGATGGATGCTCCAAATCAATAACAAAACGCCTATATTCACTCCAGAAAAGGGCAGTGCGTTTAATTAATGGTGAAAAGCTTACCGACAATTCTAACCTATATAAACGTCTCCGGTTACTGCCACTCCACAAGCGCCTGCTTTTTAATAAGACCAAACTAATTCACAAAATCCTATTTCAAAATGCTCCAAGCTACCTTTGGCCATTGTTTAAATATAACGCTAGACATAGCGAACGACTAAATATACTTCATGTCCCTAAACCTAGGATAGACTTATATAAAACAAGCTTAGCATACTCTGCCGCTCAGTTGTGGAACAATCTTCCACAAGAAATCAAAGACACCACCAATCATGATTCATACATTCGCAACCTGTTTGAACACTACCTTAGTACAGACTACATGCCCCCATAACAAATAACACAAAAAAGACAATAATGGTAACTTATCTCAAACGACAACTAGCCAAAAAACATTCCCTTATGTATGGCACGTTACACCCTCCTTAGGTATTTATAATGCCCATGTTAAACACTGCCTCAGTGAGTCATTTGTTATTGATTATTTTTCATGCGTTTTAATGTTCTTTTGTTGTCAAAAGTTGCTTCATAAGTGATGTTGAATGAAAGAATGTATGAGAGGAAATAGAGAAGAAGGGCAGAATGTCAGACGGGCCTGCGTGCCCAATTCTTAACCCTTTGAAAATAAAGACTTATTATTATTATTATTATTATTATTATTACCTATTTCTTAGACTGGCTGACAGCCTTTCTTTATTTTTTATCACTTTGGACGACAAGTTTATAAGTTTGATTGATATATGTCTGTACTTGGTCAATATGTTTTCCTATTTGGTTATTTTTATAAGTTTGGATTTATAACTTTAGTCAGCCTTTTAGTTGTGTTGGGTACTATTTTTTCCTAGATTTTTATAAGTTTGGTCGAGATATTTCTGTATTTGGTCTAACTTTTTCCCCTTTGGCCGACAATTTTCCTACTTTTTATACGTTGGGGCGAGCTATTTCTCTCTTTGAGTGATATTTTTCACATTTGGTTATCAAGGCTTCCTACTTTCATAAGTTTGAATGATATATTTCATTACTTGTTCAATATTATTCTTCTTTGACTATTACATTTTCCTAGTTGTTCAATAGCTTTCCCGTTTGAATAACAATTTTCCTACGTTTTATAAGTTTGGTTGAGCAATTTCTGTATTTGGCCGACACTTTTCACATTTGGCTATCAGAATTTTCTTACTTGACCTAGGTTTTTTTCACTTTGGCTAACAAAGTTTCCTACTTTTCATAAGTTTGGGTGTATATATTTCTCTGTTTGGTCGATACCTTTTCATACTTGCTTAACAAAGTTTCGTACTTTTCCTAAGTTTGTTGGGGGGTATTTCGTTACGTGGTCAATATTTTCCCCATTTGGCTAACAAATTTTCCTACTTTTCATAAGTGTGGACAAGATATATCGTTACGTGGTCAATATTTTTTTCTATTTGGCTAACAAATTTTATTATTTGGCCAAGGTATTTTCTCTGTGGTTAACATATGTTCCTACTTTTTATAAGTTTGGGTGCTATATTTCTCTACTTGGTCGATACCTTTTCATACTTGTTTAACAAAGTTTCGTACTTTTCATAAGTTTGTTGGGGGATATTTCGTTACTTGGTCAACTTTTTCTCCATTTGGCTAACAAATTTTCATATTTGGCCAAGGTATTTTCTCTTTGGTTAACATATGTTCCTACTTTTTATAAGTTTGGGTGATATATTTCTCTACTTGGTCGATACCTTTTCATACTTGCTTAACAAAGTTTCGTACTTTTCCTAAGTTTGTTGGGGGTTATTTCGTTACTTGGACAATATTTTCCCCCTTTGGCTAACAATTTTCCTATTTGCCCAAGATATTTTCCATTTGGTTAACATATGTTCCTACTTTTTATAAGTTTGGGTGATATATTTCTCTGTTTGGTCGATACCTTTTCATACTTGCTTAACAAAGTTTTCGTACTTTTCATAAGTTTGTTGGGGGGTATTTCGTTACTTGGTCAATCTTTTTTTCTCATTTGGCTAACAAATTTTCCTATTTGGCCAAGGTATTTTCTCTGTGGTTAACATATGTTCCTACTTTTTATAAGTTTGGGTGATATATTTCTGTATTTGACCAATAATTTTAATATTTTGTCTAACATATTTTCTTATTTGACGGTTGAAGTGGTACATAGAACGTGTATTTTTGTCTGGTTGTGAAGTGTGGCACTGAGCAGGTACACTGACAAAAAACATATATTAGTCTTGGAAATGTTTTTCTGGAGAAAGATATAAAGACACTATGGACACATAGAAAGGAAATGAAAGTGTGGCTATCTAATTTGATACGTGATAACGTCGCTGATTATGACGGCGGACATGTGACCTGTCATGTTACGTGCATTGCCTAAGGTTGAATCGGGGCAGTTTGTTGTGTTTGTGTGCATCTGTTAACACCCACTACCCACTCGTCGCTGTATGACCCGATAGTTGTTACGTACAGATACGATTTCCCCGACTAGTCTCGGTGATCACAGCTCTGTACTATGAATATGAGAAAGGCTTAGTCGGACACTGTGGTGATTTGTTTACATGCGCGTATGGGGTTTTTGAGACCAGTTTATGTTGTATTGATGCCCGAGTGTCCTTTGGTGTAACCGGATAACACTAGGACTACACGGTTATAGAAAGGAGAGAGAGAGAGAGAGAAGGGTGACCCTTTTAGCCTTCGGATGCAATGTTGATGATGCAGTGTATTCACTCCTATACACAGTGATCATCATACGTTAGGTTCCTTGACTCGACAACCGATAGGACACCCTTTTTCTATAGTTTCCCTCTTAACCACGTGTCTAAGATGTACCATTACCCCTGTGACCGGATTCGCCGCCGTCTTTGACCAGTTTTAGTGAATGAGACGTAGTTTGGTTGTAGCAATTACCCATGTGTGATAGGGTGCGACGCCATCTTTGACCGGATGTAACTATTGTCCATGTGTGTTGACTGTACCACTAGGTGCTATTGATCAATACAAAATCAGTGCTCGAGGCGCTCCTGTCAGGGAAATTGTCGATAGTAAGGACATTACTTTCTGAACTTAGCAGTCGGCATAACGTCTTGATCATTTCATCGATTACTTTAACCATCATCATGTCACTACACATACCATACCCTACAATCTAAGTGATCATTCGACCACTTGATCACTACTTCACCAGTACTTGACCCCTATTTGACTATGTCCTTACTTATTTTACCATCACCGTTTCACTACACGTACCATACCCTATAATTTAAGTGGTCATTCGACTACTTGACCACTACTTGACCACTATTTGAACACCACTTGACCACTATTTGAACACCACTTGACCAACTCTTGATCATCACCATGTCACTATACCTACTTTCACCGACAATTTAAGTAGTCACTCGACCATTTACCACTACTTGGCCACTACTTGACCACTATTTGAGCACCACTTGACCAACTCTTGATCATCACCATGTCACTATACCTACTTTCCCTTACAATTTAAGTGGTCACTCGACCATTTGACCAGTACTTGTCGCTACTTGATCACTACTTGACAACGTCACTACTTAATTTATCCATCTCTGTTTCACTACACGTACCATACCCTACAAGTTTCTCACTTGAGCGGTTGACCACTGGTTGAGCACTACTTGACCAACTCTTGATCATCACCATGTCACTATACCTACTTTCACCGACAATTTAAGTAGTCACTCGACCATTTACCACTACTTGGCCACTACTTGAGCACGTCATCGATCACTTTAACCAACACAGGTTCACTACACGTACTTTCCCTTACAATTTAAGTGGTCACTCGACCATTTGACCAGTACTTGCCCGCTACTTGATCACTACTTGACAACGTCACTACTTAATTTATCCATCTCTGTTTCACTACACGTACCATACCCTACAATTTTCTCACTTGAGCGGTTGACCACTGGTTGAGCACTACTTGACCCTTGCTTGACCACGTTGTCGACCATTTTACCATCACCGTTTCAATATACGTACTTTTCTCTACCTTTTAAGTGTTCATTCGACCACTTGACCACTGGTTGACCGCTACTTGACCATGTCATCGATCACTTTAACCACTACCATAATCTTAGGGACATCGTCCTCTACAATTTAAGTGGTCACTCGACCACTTGACCACTACTTGACCATTGGTTGACCACTACTTGACCACTAATTTACCACCCTTTAATCATCACCATATCATTATAACCACTTTTCCCTAAAATTTCCTCACTTGACCACTACTTGACCATTGGTTGACCACTACTTGACCACTAATTTACCACCCTTTAATCATCACCATATCATTATAACCACTTTTCCCTAAAATTTCCTCACTTGACCACCCCTTGACCACTACTTGACCATCTGTTGACCACTAATTTACCATCCTTTAATCATCACCATATCATTACAACTACTTTTCCCTAAAATTTTCCTTACTTGACCACTAATTTACCACTAATTTACCATCCTTTTAATCATCACCATATCATTACAACTACTTTTCCCCTAAAATTTTCCTTACTTGACCACCACTTGACCATTGCTTGACCACTAATTTACCACCCTTTAATCATCACCATATCATTACAACCACTTTTCCCTAAAATTTCCTCACTTGACCACTACTTGACCATCTGTTGACCACTAATTTACCATCCTTTAATCATCACCTTATCATTACAACTACTTTTCCCTAAAATTTTCCTTACTTGACCACCACTTGACCACTAATTTACCACTAATTTACCATCCTTTAACCATCACCATGTCGCTACGACCAATTTTCCCTAAAATTTTCCTTACTTGACCACTGCTTGACCACTAATTTACCACCCTTTAAGCATCACCCTATCATTATAACCACTTTTCCCTAAAATTTCCTCACTTGACCACTACTTGACCATCTGTTGACCACTAATACCTGGTACCCACCCCTTACCACCTAATGATACTACACTATATCCATTACAATCAGCTATCTTTAGCTTTCAAGGTTTCATTTGTAACACGTGTGATGTTAGTGAATAAGCTACTATGAACATCTACATAGCACTAATAACCACCCTTATCAACTAATTTCACTAACCCATACCCACTACTATCCCCACCGCACCTATTCCTTCTATTCGTACTAATGTACACCACTAATGCGCTAACAGTTCAAAATATTTTAACACACCACTCACCCACGTTTTTACAACCCTTTACTTAATGACTTTTCCGTATGCACCCCCTCCACGTCTGTTATGAACCGACCACCGTCACACCCGCCGGAGATTTTCCCACACTTGCCGACGTATAACTCCCCGGTACTACCTTCCAGAATTTTCCACTATGCCGCTACTTATTTAATATGTATTGTATTGTTTATACATGATTTAATAAAAAATTATTATATACCTGATAGTGTTTAAACCCGAGCCGCCTAGTCTCACCCCACGCGCCCACCCCCTCGCCACCACCCCACACCCCGTCGTTATTTATTTTTATTTTTTATTTATTTTATTTTATTTTTTAATAATTAATTAAAATTTTTATACACCCACTCAATAGTTATCTGCCCTTAGAAACATAAAATCTTAGAATTATCGCCCTTAGATATGACCTAGATACCACCCCTTACCCCACCCAACTATATGACCGAGGGGGAGTGAAAATCAACCGAGGTCAAGGTCAATCCACAGGTCAATCCACCAAATGCTAACCGAATCCTACGTGTATAACTACTATGGAGTGAGACATTGACATGGAGGAATATCATGAGTGAGACATGGAGGAATATCATGAGTGAGACATTGACATGGAGGAATATCATGAGTGAGACATTGACATGGAGGAATATCATGAGTGAGACATTGACATGGAGGAATATCATGAGTGAGACATTGACATGGAGGAATATCATGAGTGAGACATTGACATGGAGGAATATCATGAGTGAGACATTGACATGGAGGAATATCATGAGTGAGACATTGACATGGAGGAATATCATGAGTGAGACATTGACATGGAGGAATATCATGGACAGAGACGGTCTAGAACTCCAAAGACCAAGATCCGTTGAGAGACACGAACGCTACCCCAGCTGGCAGGGCACATGATGATGATGATGACCTTATTGTAGCTCCACTTTAACATTTCTATCTGTGATGTTCAATGTTTCTGTCTTGACAATAACGCACCAATGTTCTCATATTTCTTGTATGCCTCCAGAATCCACCCGTCCCCCAGAAGATATCCCCTGGGTTGTTTTATTGCCCGTGTCAGGCTGACATGTGTCATCCCTTCCTCCTGTCTGTCCTCATTTCCCACACGGCGTTTGCCTCCTCGTGCAATAACCAAGCTGTCTGTTTGCCTGTGGGAAACTATTATTAACGGTTTGTTCTCATTATTCTGGACAGTTCTGATAGTTTCTCACTCTCGTGTCCTCCACTCTCTCTCTCTCTCTCTCTCTCTCTCTCTCTCTCTCTCTCTCTCTCTCTCTCTCTCTCTCTCTCTCTCTCTCTCTCTCTCTCTCTCTCTCTTTCTCTCTCTCCCGCACACTATCTCTCACTCGCAGCTTTCTCACTCTTTTTCCTACTCTCTATTTCTTACACTCACTTTATCTTTCTCGCTCGCTCACTTTTTCTCCAATATTCCCCTTGCTCTTTATTTATTTATTTTTAATGCAATTGCCTCTTCTCCCTTACTTTATCTCTTTTACCCTCTCACTCCCTCTTTTTCTCACCGCCTCTCCCCCCTCTCCCACTCTCTCTTTCTCTACATTCCTCTTCTCGGTCACTCTGATTCATTATATCTAATTCACTGTCTAACCCTGTCTCATTCTTTCACTTGCTATTTATATTCTCTCTCTCTTTCTCTCTCTCTCTCTCTCTCTCTCTCTCTCTCTCTCTCTCTCTCTCCTCTCTCTCTCTCTCTCTCCCTCTCTCTCTCTCCTCTCTCTGTCTCCTTTTCTCAGTCTCTCTTTCTCACTCTCTCTCTCCTCTTTCTCTCTCACTATAACACTCTTCCTCTCTCACTATAACACTCTTCCTCTCTCACTATAACACTCTTCCTCTCTCACACTCACTGTTTTCTATCGTTCTTTCCACTCTTCACAATGTCCCTAACATTATATTCTCACCAAGACGATCACGTGATCGACGTCTCATAAAATCACTACCTGACAATCTTCAAATCTTTCTGGGCATTGTCTGGAAATTATCGGCACCGATGAAAATAGCTGGCAACCTTAGAATTGTACCAATTTTATTTTTTTTTTCATATCCTTTACGTCGTTGTCAACATCAGCATCTTTCAGCTGATTGTTGATTTCTTGGCAAGATTACGCTTTCTGAGCGGCCGGCTCACACACCCCGTAAGTTAACGACGCGATTCGAACCACTGCTGATTCTCACCGTCGTCATGTTACCTACGAGAGTATACGAGATTACGGAGACAAGTCGCTAACCTCTAGGCCAGGAAGCTGGCTAGAATTGTACCACTGCCTAGAATATGTGAAGGCCTGTCTCGACATACCAATGGCCATATCTGCCATCGGACTATCATTATCTGATTGACAACCATATAAATCTAGGCGACTGCTTCCTCTACTTTAGTGGTTCTCAACCTTTTTTTGCCCGTGCCCCCCTTCACCATATTTTCAGATCATCACCCCCCCCCCCCCTTTTTTTCGTATTTCCTACTTAAAAATTTGGCCCGTTCCCCCTTCACCATATTTTCAGAACGTCATTCCCCCCCCCCCCTTCGTATTTCCTACCTAAAACTCCCTCCCCCCCCCCCCCTTTTTTATAACAGTATACGTAATAATAGAAGCTAAATTTAATAGCACTTACTAACACAAATCTAGACGTCCACATAAAACGTGATTTGTGGGTCTACTTACTTTATAAAAATGAATTTTAGAAGGGTGAGACGTACAGAACCGTCAAGTATGAAGGGAAAAACAATATCAAGTTCGCGATCTTGAAATAATATTAATTACTCCCCTGGAAACCCTAAAATTCCCCCCTGGGGGGGGGGGGGAGGGGGGGGAATTCCCCACCGGTTGAGAACCACTGCTCTACTTGGTCCTTGATTGTAAAAGTTCCCCCTTGTCGTCGTTGAAGGCTCGCCAGATACAGCTCTAGAGCTGTGCGTAATGTTTGATAGTGTCAGCACAGATCGTTTGTTTGTTCACAGTATCAGAATCATCGTTGTGTGGAAGGGCGGCAGTAGATCTGGGGTCACGGCGCCCGCCTCAGGTCTGCCTGGGATATCAGGTTCTTCTCACGGTGCTCATTTCTTGAATGTCCACGGGTATCAGGTTATTCTCACGGGAATGTCCACACTGATCAGGTTCACTCACGGTGTCCACTGCTTGAATGTCCACAGTGATCAGGTTCACTCACGGTGTTCACTGCTTGAATGTCCATAGTGATGATCAGGTTCACTCACGGTGTTCACTGCTTGAATGTCCACAGTGATCAGGTTCACTCGCGGTGTTCACTGCTTGAATGTCCACAGTGATCAGGTTCACTCACGGTGTTCACTGCTTGAATGTCCACAGTGATCAGGTTCACTCGCGGTGTTCACTGCTTGAATGTCCACAGTGATCAGGTTCACTCGCGGTGTTCACTGCTTGAATGTCCACTGGAAAAGGGGAAAGAATGGCATGTTCTCTCTCTCTCTCTCTCTCTCTCTCTCTCTCTCTCTCTCTCTCTCTCTCTCTCTCTCTCTCTCTCTCTCTCTCTCTTTCTCTCTCTCTCTCTCTCTATCGCTCTCGCTCTCTATCACGCACTCCTATCTATCTGTCGGTCGGCCGGCCGGCGGGGCTGCCTGTTCTGTCTGTCTGTCTGTCTGTCTGACTGTCTTTGATTCCCGTCACAAACACATGTATCATGTCTTCTGATATTATGTCAGTAAGCCTAGACATGGCGACAGTGGACTGGTAATTATGGGTGATTGGGGGGAGGGGGAGTTTAATACATCGTTCTTACGTGCCGTTGAGATTCAATCCTATCCGATGTGTAGATAGAAGAAAAAAAAAACTTTCCACCTCGTTCAACCGGCCTCTGTGGCCTCCATTGAGATAACATCGGTGGTTAACTGTGGAAGTGTGCGTGCATGCCATAATTTACGTCTAGCATTAATTACTCACTGTCAATAGCAAGGGCGAGGAACCATTTTTATGCCGAGGCCTATTAGGATATTTATTAAGGATTCGCGGGCCATACACAATGATAACGTGAAACTTAGCCGGCTGTAGTTGGTACATTTAACTTGGTACTTGTAATTGGTATATTGAACTCACCCTTAATGTGATGGCTTGGACTGCTTCTCTTGGTGAGGCGTGTGACGTTAGCTGGTATTGATGATGTTGTCTCTTGCAAGGGCTTTTCCATGTCTGCGTCAGTCAGTCTGGAACGCAGTCGACTTTCTGCGATCATCATCATCATCATCCACTTTTGGGGGTAGTAAATGTCGACGTTTCAGCGGCCAATGGGTGGCACTGGATAGTGTTCTTCCGTGTGATTGTACCTTGTCTTTGATGTCAATCCATTATCTTCTTGGGCGGTCTCTTGCTATCGTGTCAGATCTTCTTTGATGTAGCACAGTGGTTCTCAACCAGTGGAAAATTCTCCCCCCCCCCCCCCCTCAGGGGGGAACTTTAGGGTTTCCAGGGGGGAATTAAGATTATTTCAAGATCGCGTTAATACAAGAACCCATTACTTGATATTGTTTTTCCCTTCATACTGTACGGTTCTGTACGTCTCACCCTTCTAAAGTTCAATTTATAAAGTAAGTAGACTCACAAATCACGTTTTATGTGGACGTCTAGACTTGTTTTAGTAAGTGCTATTAAATTTAGCTTCCATTACTACGTATACTGTGTAGCGGCGGGGCCAAATTTTTAGGTAGGAAATACGAAAAGGGGGAATGACGTTCTGAAAATATGGTAAAGGGGGGCACGGGCCAAAAAAGGTTGAGAAACACTGATGTAGCACTAGTGCTGGTAGCTGATGACGTTGATTTCTAACAAGATGGCCGGGTGTTGCATTCTAACAAGATGGCCGAACCATGTTATCTTCTGCCATTCAATATATGTGGCACAAAGTGTTGATTCCACTTTCTGTTTAATAGCATAGTTTCTTAGTTTGTTTAGTTTAGTTTAGTTTTAGTAACTAAACATCTCGCAGATGTTGATTTCGCGTAGGTGTGATTTGACTAATGTCGCAAGTTCGACAATGGTAGCATAGTTTTGCTTTGCGATGGTAAGTTTTTAAAATAACTGCTCGTAGCAACGAGTTGTTCAGAACACAGATGCATATTTCAATGCATGTCTCAAAAGTGGGAAATTCATCATTGGAACTGACACAGTAGGAGGCTGTTGTACCTAGCTCTCAGTTCATCGTTGCTTAGCAGCTGAATGGTTTCATGTTGTAGGTTATCAGGCTGATTAGCTGATTCTACGTTGAAAATGTATGTTATTGTTATAATTCGCTTAAAATAGATTTAGTTGCCATGAAAAAGGATCCTAGATTTATTGAAATTTGAGTCCCGCCTGCGGTTGCCTTGGCGGAGCAGACAAAATGATTTCGCTGGCCTTATACGGCCCGCGAGCCAGACATTCCCCTCCGGTGGTCTACAGTGACACCATAAGGATACCTTACTTTTTCTGAAGTAGAACTGTATTATCATCGTGTCTTATTTTGCTGATGGTGTGTCCTTCAATAGTTATTCCTCCTTTGTCTAATAAATGTCACATGAAATATATATATATATATGAACGTTCTAAACTTTAAAATGACAGGATTAGTATATTACGATTAAAAGGTAAATGGAAAAATATAACGATGATTAATGTACATGAACCTACTGAAGAGAAAGATGATGATATTAAAGAAGACTTTTATAATTATCTGGAAGATGTCATAGAAGAAACCCCCAAACAGGACATCCTGATTGTTCTGGGAGACTTCAACGCAAAAATAGGTCGAGAGCAAACTCATAAAAAAGTTGCCGGTATGGAAAGCCTACATACAACTTCAAATGATAATGGATGGAGAGTCATCAACCTAGCAGAAGCCAAAGGACTGCAGATCAGAAGTACCAGACTGCAAAGAAAGGATATACATAAACAAACTTGGAAATCATGTGACAAGAGAATCTATAATCAAATAGATCACATTTTAATTAACAACAAAAATGCATCAAACATACAACAAGTTAGAAGCTATAGAGGAGCTGAGTGCCACAGCGACCACTTCCTCGTTGGGGCAAAATTTAAAATAAAACTTAAGAGAGCATTCTATGCTAAACTACAAAGGTTACACCTAACATATAACAGAGAAAAACTACAAGAAATTACAGTCAAAGAGAAATTTGCAGATGAAATAAAATGTAAACTTGAAATTATACAAAACCCGTTGGAGGAAAGCGTTGACCAACAAGAATATAATTCAATCTACCGCAGAAGAATGTCTCGGTGTGTTAACCACGCATAGAAAGAACAGATGGTTCAATCCAAAATGTGAAGAAGCAGTCATTAGGAAAAAGAATGCCAGACAGCTATGGCTAAATGACATCAACAACATCCAAAAGGAAGAGCAATATAGAAATGAATGTAAAGAGGCTGCAAAAATAGTTCGACAGCAGAAGCGAGAATATATGAGTAATATAATCAAAGATATGGAAACTAATCACCTGAAAAACGAATCCAGAAAGTTTTTTTTAAACAACTGAAGTCAATGAAACGAGGGCACCAACACAACACATATGGTTTAAAAGACAAAAATGGGAATATGATAAATACCAATGAGGAAATGTGCAAAACATGGAAAGAATACTTTGTTGAATTACTAAATTGTGAAGCTCCAAGTAACACTTTCCCACAGGAAGAGGTTCTAACGTGTGAACCACAAATTGAAGAACCTGCATTTGAAGAAATGTTATACGTAATAACACGACTTAAAAACAATAAGGCAACTGGGGCTGGTGGAATTGCTGCTGAATTTATAAAGGCGGGTGACCATGCATTACATCTAAAGCTATACGAACTAATAATAAAAATCTGGAGGACAGAAGAATTACCCCATGACTGGAAAGAGTCATTATTGATACCTATCTTTAAGAAAGGAGACAAGTTCCAGTGTGAAAATTATAGAGGAATATTCACTACTGCCCATAAGCTATAAGATACTATCCGCAGTATTACTAAATAGACTAAACCCATATTCAGAATACATATTAGGTGACTACCAGGCGGGTTTTAGACAAAACAGATCAACAATAGATCAGACATTTATCTTACGACAAATAGCCGAGAAAAATTGGGAATATAAAAGAGATCTCCATAACATTTTTGTGGATTTTAAAAACGCTTATGATAGTGTCCATAGGAATAGTCTATGGATTGCTATGCGGGAATTTGAAATACCAAGGAAGTTAATCAACGTGACCAGACTATGCATGGAAGATACTTATAATATAGTAACATATAAAGGCAGGAAATCAGACCCTTTCCAAATAACATCTGGCTTGAAACAGGGTGATGCACTATCGCCGCTACTCTTCAATCTGGCTCTAGAGAAATTTGTAAGGAAGGTAAAGGAGGAATGTGATATTGGAGGAACATACAAGCTGCTTGGTTATGCAGATGATATAGATATTATAGGGGAAAACGAACAAAAGACACTGGAAATATTGACTCACTTAAAGGAAAAAGCCCAACAGATGGGGCTGGTTATCAACCAAGATAAGACAGAATATATGGTAATTTCAAGAGAAGGAATGGCTTACTTCTCTAGAACACATCTGTGTTTAATTCTCTAGAACTTTTGTGATTAATTCTCTAGAACACTTCTGTGTTTAATTCTCTAGAACACTTCTGTGTTTAATTCTCTAGAACACTTCTGTGTTTAATTCTCTAGAACACTTCTGTGTTTAATTCTCTAGAACACTTCTGTGTTTAATTCTCTAGAACACTTCTGTGTTTAATTCTCTAGAACACTTCTGTGTTTAATTCTCTAGAACATTTCTGTGTTTAATTCTCTAGAAGTTTTGTGATTAATTCTCTAGAACACTTCTGTGTTCAATTCTCTAGAACACTTCTGTGTTTAATTCTCTGGAACACTTCACTGTTTACTTCTCTAGAACACTTCTGTGTTTACTTCTCTAGAACACTTCTGTGTTTAATTCTCTAGAACACTTCATTATTTAATTCTCTAGAACGCTTCTGTGTTTAATTCTCTAGAACACTTCTGTGTTTAATTCTCCAGAACACTTCTGTGTTTAAATCTCTAGAAGTTTTGTGATTAATTCTTTAGAACACTTCTGTGTTCAATTCTCTAGAACACTTCTGTGTTTAATTCTCTGGAACACTTCTGTGTTTAATTCTCTAGAACACTTCACTGTTTACTTCTCTAGAACACTTCTGTGTTTAATTCTCTAGAACACTTCATTATTTAATTCTCTAGAACACTTCTGTGTTTAATTCTCTAGAACGCTTCTGTGTTTAATTCTCTGGAACACTTCTGTGTTTAATTCTCTAGACCGCTTCTGTGTTTACTTCTCTAGAACACTTCTGTGTTTAATTCTCTAGAACGCTTCTGTGTTTAATTCTCTAGAACACTTCTGTGTTTAATTCTCTAGAACACTTCTGTGTTTAATTCTCTAGAACGCTTCTGTGTTTAATTCTCTAGAACACTTCTGTGTTTAATTCTCTAGAACACTTCTGTGTTTAATTCTCTAGAACACTTCTGTGTTTAATTCTCTAGAACACTACTATGTTTAATTCTCTAGAACACTTATGTGTCTACTTCTCTAAAACATTTCTATGTTTACTTCTCTAGAACACTTCAGTGTTTACTCTGTAGATAGCTCTGGTAATCCTGTCAGCAGATATACACAATTCGTGATACCCTAGCCTTATAGACCAGTGGTTCTCAACCTTTTTTGCCCATGCACCCCTTCATCATATGTTCAGAATGCCATTCCACCCCCCCCCCCCTTTTTGTATTTCCTCCCTATAAATCCCCCTCCTGTCCCTACACAGTATAAGTAAAAATGGAAGCTGCATTTAATAACACTTACTAGAACAAATCTAGACGTCTACATAAAACGTGATCTAGGAGTCTACTTACATTATAAAATGAATTTCAGAAGGGTGAGAAGTACAGAACAGTAAAGTATTGAGGGGAAAACATCAAGTAATCGGTTCTTATATTTACACGATCTTGAAATAATCTTAATCCCCCCTCCCTGGAAAACCTAAAGTTACCCCCTGGGGGGGGGGGGGGGGCGAGGAGGATTCCCCTACCCCTACCGACTGTTCTCAGTGGGTGTGAAGTTATGGCGACACTAACCCGTCAGTGGTCAGATCAGTTTGTATTGAGGTATTCACAGTTAGCACACACACTACTCGCCTCCTCTGCATGACCACCGCCTGTTTTGATACACGGTTGCTCACTGGATATTCACAGCTCACCTCTACATCTGTAGACCACTTCATCACCAATTGCCCTGGAGAAAGGCATCAAAGAGGGGTTGGGGGGGGGGGAGAATATAGCATCCTTGGTTTCCAGAGTTTGTAGAAGTTGTCGGTGTGAAGACGGGTGGGGGAAGAATATAGCATCGTCGGTTTCCAGAGTTTGTAGAAGTTGTCGGTGTGAAGAGGGGTGGGGGAAGAATATAGCATCGTCGGTTTTCAGAGTTTGTAGAAGTTGTCGGTGTGAAGAGGTGTGGGGGAAGAATATAGCACCGTCGGTTTCCAGAGTTTGTATAAGTTGTCGGTGTGAAGAGGGGTGGGGGAAGAATATTAAGCATCGTTGGTTTCCAGAGTTTGTAGAAGTTGTCGGTGTGATTCTATATCCGGTCTACTGGGTTAGCGGCAGATGACGTACCTCCAAGCCACTTGTGCCCCCTCCCCACCCCCACCCCTTTTCTCATGATGCCAAGCCACTTGATAGACGTTTGTGTCTTGGGATATGTTAACTCTTAAAGGATTTGAGGGTTTAGTGCAAAGTGTTTCTCTCTGCACTTTAAGAGCTCTCTCTCTCTCTCTCTCTCTCTCTCTCTCTCTCTCTCTCTCTCTCTCTCTCTCTCTCTCTCTCTCTCTATCTCTCTATCTCTCTCTCTCTCTCCCTCCCTCTCTCTCTCCCTCCCTCCCTCCCTCCCTTCAACGGCATCTAAATACAATCAGTATATGCATAGCCCAGTGCATTGAATATGAACTGTAATAAGGTGATTTCGGTCACTAAAATGGGGCGAGGTGAGGGGGAAAAGGGTGGAGGGGGGAGGGTTATGCACCAAACTCTTGGAATGTGTGCGCGTGAAAATTCAACCTCATTGTTTATTGCCTATTTGTGATCTTCTATGCAATTTTAATATCAGTAGCTTGCTCATCTCATCATCTCATCTCATCATGTTCCTCTTGTACCTTGCCCGCTTATGGGCTTCATATATCAATATTCCCATGAACTCTGTTATTTCCTGCGTCCATCTTTTACGTGGTCGGCCTCTTCCTCTGCTTCCCTCTGGTCTGTACATCATTGCTTGTTATGATATACTTTTAGTTGGTAAACTACTTGCCTGGCCAAACTATTTGACTTGCTGCCTTCTAATAAAATCTAGTGCAGCTACAACACCCACTTTAGTCCTGATTTCTTCATTTCTGATCTGATCTCTTCTTGATACATTGGGTATTCTTCTCATGAATCTCATTTCTGTTGTTGTGATTTTTCTTTTCTTTGTTTCTGTCATTGTCCAGGTTTGGCATTGGTAACATAGAGTTGGTAGGAAGATTGTGTTGTAAAGTGCTTTCTTAGTAGTTATTGATACTTGTTTGTTCTTTAGTATTGGTGCCATTTGTCCAGTAAGTTGGTTTGCCTTATTCCTAGGTACTTGAAACTCTTTACTTATGTCAAGGGATGTTCGTTTAGGTGAATCGCTGTTGCTTTTTCTTCTTTAGTTACGGTCATTACCTCTGTTTTACTTGTGCTAATTTTCATGTTATGTTCTATACACATTTCGTTTAGACTATTCATGTAGTCTTGTAATTCAACTTCTGATTTTGCTATTAGTGCTTGGTCGTCCGCAAACAGGAGTTCTCTAATGGTTAGATTTGCTGATGATTTTTCTTCCGTGTTCTCGTCATGCGGTGTTCTTGCGGCCTCTGGCTGGTTTCTTTGCATATATTGTCTATATATGTTGTGAACAAGAGAGGGGACAGGACATAACCTTGTCGTACTCCAGATCTTATGGTGAAGGGTTCTGAGTGTTCTCCAGTTGCTCTCACGATGCATTCACTGTTGTTGTATAAGCTTCTACATAGGTTTGTTAGATGTGTACTCACTCCATTGTCAGGGTCTTAAACCTGGCTCGTTAACCTAACACATGTGAGACAGTACAAATACAACGTGATTTGACTTGAGACTCAACGACACGAAGTTTCGATGGATTTATTTACAGATCACGATCTAGAGATGATCATCACAATACATAAGTTATAACAATACACTTACAAGCAACCCACAGCTTACAATCAGTCTCACAAGATGTACAAGCACTCGACTTTCGGGCCACAGAACTACACAAGCCTTTCTCCCATCATACGTCCAGTCGAGTCCGCGTCCCAGAGCTGTCTGGCTATTTCCCGCAACGCGCCTGTCCACCTGAAGTGGCTTCACGAGGCCTGCGTGCGTCCAGCCCCCACGTCCACACATGTCAGGGTCTTAAACCTGGCTCGTTAACCTAACACATGTGAGACAGTACAAAT
Organism: Cepaea nemoralis; assembly: GCA_014155875.1. Lineage (NCBI taxonomy): Eukaryota > Metazoa > Mollusca > Gastropoda > Stylommatophora > Helicidae > Cepaea > Cepaea nemoralis. Next base: position 390,008 of record JACEFZ010006971.1, on the reverse strand, counting down.
ACAACGTGATTTGACTTGAGACTCAACGACACGAAGTTTCGATGGATTTATTTACAGATCACGATCTAGAGATGATCATCACAATACATAAGTTATAACAATACACTTACAAGCAACCCACAGCTTACAATCAGTCTCACAAGATGTACAAGCACTCGACTTTCGGGCCACAGAACTACACACGCCTTTCTCCCATCATACGTCCAGTCGAGTCCGCGTCCCAGAGCTGTCTGGCTATTTCCCGCAACGCGCCTGTCCACCTGAAGTGGCTTCACGAGGCATGCGTGCGTCCTGCTTTGTCCTTGCCTGACCGCTAGCTGTCTGTCAGCCGGCAACCTCGCAGGCAGGTAACTAATACTCGCCTGGCGGGCGTAACGATGTTACAGCATCCCCGCTAGGAACTATTCGCCTGGCGGGCGTAACGATGTCCCTGCATCTCTGCTGGCACTACCTTAGACTCTGACATCCATATTGTTTAAGGATTTCCCACAGCTTGTTTCTATCTACTCTATCAAATGCCTTTTCTTGCTATATCCATTTGATACGATCCGTTTATACTTCTTAGATTTTCTACGAGCAGTATGAAGATCCCCTGCCGGCTTGCTAGGCCAGTCGCAGGTTTAGGACAAAAATCTGACCATAGGAAGTCCATCCCCTATGGAGAGCCATAGTTTGCTATTATTCTTAAACAAGTGAATCGGTACAATTATCTCGGAACAGTCATCACATTTGGTTGGATATGCCTTGAAGAGATTAGACCAAGAATTGCCATGGCGAAGGTGACCTTTTGCAAGATGAACAACATACTGGCCAATAAAAATATGTCAGTTGCAACGAGAAAAAGAGTGTTGAGGTGCTACATAGAACCTGTACTTTTATATGGAAACATGGACAATGAGCAAACAAGCTGGAAAACATCTGATGGCTGTGGAAATGTGGTTTCTGGGGAAAATGCAAAGAATACCATGGACAGACAGAAAAGCCATTACCAAGTCATTCAAGAAACAAATGAAACTCGTAAACTGATTACATAAATTAGACTTAGACAATCAAAATATTTTGGGCATGTTATGAGAAGAAATAAATTGGAGAACTTGGTGGCAACTGACAAGATCGATGGGAAGAAAATAACGGGAAGACAGAGACGTAAATAACTGGATGGTTTGGCCACGTGGTATGGTCGAGACAAGAACACTGAGCTGATCCACGACTCTGGTGATCGAGCGAAATGACGAATCATGACCGCCCACGCTTATCGGCATGGCACATGATGGATGGATGGGGTTTGCTATTGCTTTCGCACCTGTGGATCGGCATACTATTGTGAAAATCAGCGCACAGCTGTCTGCTTCCAAGTGCCTGGCGGATGACTTCCTTCCCGTATGTAGGGATTATAACAATGTGCTCACTACTCCTAGGCCACGCATACTGACAGGTATAGATATGCATTTTTTTTTCCTTTTCATTTTTAGTCCTCGTGCGAAAAACAGCATTTGGTGAAGTGCGAACTTAAAAAGTATGGTTTCTGTGAGTGCTATCTGCATGCGATACCAAACTCTTGGAATGTTGAACACAATGGATAAGTGTGAGCGTGTAAAACGTGTGGATAGCCTATTTTTTGCAGAGATAATGGCAGCTGAGAAAAGAATCCTGTGTTTTTGTAAGAGAAGACAAGGAGAAAACAGTTAGACGGGGAGAAGAACAAGGCGTGATATTAACACTAAAACAGACACACTCTACAGAATATGTATGCGCCTCTTATCGCTGGTGTGTTTGCGCGGTTGCGTGTGCATTGTGCGGTTGAGTGGGTGTTTACGTGTCTTTTGTGAGTGTTTATATGTTAACATGTTGCACACTTTAATTCACTCGCAGCGCTGATGTGTGTTATCTCATGTAATGGGCGAGCAATCGCACACAGCTATTACGGTAATCTCTGTCACATTAGAACATTAACTTCTTCTGTCACAACAGTAGCTTCGTGTCTGCTGCTTTCGCAGACATATTTATTGTTTTAACTCTTACAGATTCCCCCTCTGGGTGTTAGGTTGAGTCTGTTGACAGTGAAATATCTACATCCATGGTGTTACTGAGGCCCATAAATGAAGCAAAGAATAGTAACAATGTTGCCTACTATGCATGTCTTAAGAGACCTCTAAGGAGAAAAAAGTTAGTAAAAGTTAGTTAGTTAGTTAGTTAGTTAGTCACGGTTCCAGTTTCACGGCAAAGGGTCGTCCATTATGCTCCGTTCCTGTGCCAGTTAATATCACACAAAATGCTCAATGCCCCATCTGAAAAATGGAACAGATAGGAGTCTCGACAAACCAACAGCCCGCACAGGTATACTATGCATAATGCCGCTGCCAGAATGCCAACAGAAAAGTCTGCGACGAAACACACAATTCATCGTCGATGGAAGCGGCAGTCATTAGAAAACCAGCAGCCCCACATTACTGCATAAGGCAACCCAGTCAGTTCAGCGATCCGCCGGCCGCCATTTTCTGAACATGC
>JACEFZ010006971.1:372500-382500 GCA_014155875.1 Cepaea nemoralis | reverse complement strand
ATAGCATTCCATAGACTATTCCTATGGACACTATCATAAGCCTTTTTAAAATCCACAAAAATGTTATGGAGATCTCTTTTATATTCCCAATTTTTCTCGGCTATTTGTCGTAAGATAAATATCTGATCTATTGTTGATCTGTTTTGTCTAAAACCCGCCTGGTAGTCACCTAATATGTCTTCTGAATATGGTTTTAGTCTATTTAGTAATACTGCGGATAGTATCTTATAGCTTGTGGACAGTAGTGATATTCCTCTATAATTTCCACATTGGAACTTGTCTCCTTTCTTAAAGATAGGTATCAATAATGACTCTTTCCAGTCATGGGGTAATTCTTCTGTCCTCCAGATTTTTATTATTAGTTCGTATAGCTTTAGATGTAATGCATGGCCACCTGCCTTTATAAATTCAGCAGCAATTCCATCAGTCCCAGTTGCCTTATTGTTTTTAAGTCGTGTGATTACATATAGGATTTCTTCAAATGTAGGTTCTTCAATTTGTGGTTCGCATGTTAGAACCTCTTCCTGTGGGAAAATGTTACTTGGAGCTTCACAATTTAGTAATTCAATAAAATATTCTTTCCATGTGTTGCACATTTCCTCATTGGTATTTATCATATTCCCATTTTTGTCTTTTAAACCATATGTGTTTTGTTGGTGCCCTCGTTTCATTGACTTCAGTTCTTTAAAAAATTTCTGGATTCATTTTTCTGGTGATTAGTTTCCATATCTTTGATTATATTACTCATATATTCTCGCTTCTGCTGTCTGACTATTTTTGTAGCCTCTTTACATTCATTTCTATAATGCTCTTCCTTTTGGATGTTATTGATGTCATTTAACCATACATGTCTGGCATTCTTCTTCCTAATGACTGCTTCTTCACATTTTTGATTGAACCATCTGTTCTTTCTATGCGTGGTTAACACACCGAGACATTCTTCTGCGGTAGACTGAATTGTATTCTTGATGTTCAACCAAGTTTGGTCAACGCTTTCCTCCAAAGGGTTTTGCAGAGTTTCAAGTTTACATTTTATTTCATCTGTAAATTTCTCTTTGACTGTAATGTCTTGCAGTTTTTCTCTGTTATATGTTGGGTGTAATCTTTGTAATTTAGTATAGAAAGTTCTCTTAAGTTTTATTTTAAATTTTGCTCCAACGAGGAAGTGGTCACTGTGGCACTCAGCTCCTCTATAACTTCTGACTTGCTGTATGTTTGATGCATTTCTGTTGTTAATTAAAATGTGATCTATTTGATTATAGGTTCTCTTGTCACATGATTTCCAAGTTTGTTTGTGTATATCCTTTCTTTGTAGTCTGGTACTGCTAATCTGCAGTCCTTTGGCTTCTGCCAGGTTGATGACTCTCCACCCATTATCATTTGAAGTTGTATGTAGGCTTTCCATACCAGCCACTTTTTTATTAGTTTGCTCTTTACCTATTTTTGCATTGAAGTCTCCCAGCACAATCAGGATGTCCTGTTTGGGGGTTTCTTCTATGACATCTTCCAGATCATTATAAAAGTCTTCTTTAATATCATCTTCTTTCTCTTCAGTAGGGTGCATGTACATTAATCATCGTTATATTTTTCCATTTACCTTTTATTCGTAATTTACTAATCCTGTCATTAAAAGCTTTAAAGTTTAAAACGTCCCCCATAACTCTTTTTTTATGACAAATCCTGTTCCTAATTCATGTTTATTTTGGGTGTTTCCTCCATATATTATAATCATTCCATTTTGCTCTATAGTACCCTCTCCTGGCCACCTTATTTCTTGAATTGCTGTTATATCCATTTGATATTCACCCAGCTCCCGGGTTAGTTCTTCGGCCGCTCCAGCTCGATATAGTGTCCGTACATTCCATGTTCCAAATCTCAAAAGTCCTTTAACGTTCCAAGGTCGTTGTCCAGATAAGTCAGTCCGATATCGAGGCTCATGTATTTGTTTCGTAACAAAGAAGGGTTTTTACAAAGGTGGGGATGTTAACCCCACGCTTCAACCCCCAACCTGGAGGACCAGGGTGTTTCTCTTTGTCTGTTCTCTACCCTTTGACCTGTCCGGCTTGGGAGGCCCTGCTGGTAGCTACGCTACCGCCGGCATAGCTCTCAGGGTCATTGAGAAACTCAAGCTCCCCCACCACGACAAGGTGGAAACACCATCGGGGGAGATATATATATATATATATATAATATATATATATATTATATATATATATATATATATATATATATATATATATATATATATAAGGCGATGTATGTATGTATGTCCGTTCTTTATGCGTTCGCGAACGGTCCATTCGATTGAGATGAAATTTTCTACACGTCTTCTCATTCCCGTGCATCCAACTGTCATAGTTTGTTAGTGTACAATCAGCTATTTACTTACTAAAATTTAATATTTTAATATCTTATCATTTATATATAGCAGGGGACTTAACTTAAGAAAAGATATTTTCAAGGGGCATAACTTTTAATAACATTGCTATATACTTTAAAGTCATATTGTTGCATTGTTTTCACAGATTTATAAACTCTTTATCTACAGTTATTTACAGGCATATGAGTATCTTCTGTCTGCTAATTGCTGGTAAAATTATCTCTGTTCATGAAAATATGACAAGTGAATTGTAAGTGAGAATTTTATTTGATGTTCTGCCAATTATCTGGAGATAATTCTTGACTCATATGTGATGTGGTGTATAACAGTTCTTGCTCTCTTGGTTAGCTTCCAGGATCCCTTCACACATATTTAGACATTGCATTGTTCTTGTGTCTAACAAAGCTCTAGTATGTACACATCAAAGAATTGTCTCTAGCATAAAGCTAGATCCCAGACTTCTTCCATGTATTTTCGAATTATGTAGTCGCCACCGATTTCCAAGTTGGATCACGACAACCAAGAGAGAAGTCCTCTCCTCAGCGGGCCTTTTCACCAAGTGTCTTTGTCTGTTGGCTTTTTCCTGCTCTTTCCGTTCGTTAAAGAAATGCAGGCCAAGTCGGACACACTGACCGCATATCTAGCTGTGCATTTCCCTCGAAAGAGAAACGGCGAAGAGGAAGAAGATGAGACAACAGACGAGGTAAAGATGAAATCAACTTTTCTTAGCCAGATGGGGTAGGGATGAGGGCGCCCCCCCCCCCCCCCCTTTAAAAATGTCCTGAAATCGCTGGCACTGAACCAGTAAGGTTATCACAAAACCCAGCATAGCGCAACTATAATCATGGATAGATATACCGTACGATAAAAAGAGAATATCTCAGTGGCCCATTGGAGGGGGAGGGAGCAAATCTCTTCCGCGAGACATTTCCTCCACCCACCCTTATTCCGAGAGGCCCTGTCGACTAGATAGAGAAATGTAGTTAAAAATGAAAAACGCCACACAGACAGCAGGCGGTGGAGATGTCATAATTCTCTGTCTGGGTTGGAATTGGTACTGCTTGCTTAACACCAGTATCCTCCTCAGTCAAACATCATTATTTTGTACGTGTTGTGTATTTTCCTAGCGATTTAAGATTGGGTATTTACAGTGGAACCGGCTTTAGTCATGTTTGTGTCTGTCTGTATTCTTAAAGGTTATGCCGTGTGGCGTTGGTGATCATGTCTGTCCACAGCCTTCTGTCTAGTGTACTGCATATCATTTTCAATACTGATGTTCCTCCATAACGTGTATCACCCTGTCCGGCATCTACTGTCTGTTTCCCCCTGTCTCTCCTTCCTTCGAACTTTCTCGTTGTCACGATTTACTCTAGCCTTCGCTCTCTCATGACAACCCTACAATGAATACGGACTGTCCTCGTCTGATGCCAGTAACCAGTTCTCTTTATGAGCTAAAAAAATTTTAAAGCAATTCTCTTTTTATCCATCCCCGGTGTTTTCAGCATTCTTCTGTACTTCCACTTAATTCCATACTAGTCTGCTAATTGTCCATGAATCGCTTCTGTACATCATGATTGGATCCATATAACTCTTAATAATTCTTTTTCTCACCTGGACTGACAAAGATACGAGGGGGCTTCAAATGGAAACCTTAAAAGTGTGATAGCAATTACAAAAAAAAAAAAATAATGCAATTTTCTTGTAACCTGTCAATATTGTTGTTAAGGCTGTCAAGAATGTTAAGCACGCAACATCACGATGCAGACGAACACGGTGACGTTATCAGGAAACTTTAAATATGACCGACCCACTTTTGACATGCAACAAAGAACAGCAGCGTTCTGTTATCCGTTTTGTGATCAGTGAAGGGGTGAAATCTATAGAAATGCATCGGCGAATGAAGATCCAGAATAGTGATGCATGCCTGTCAGTCCAGCAAGTGTATGAGTGGAGAACGTTTCAAAACGGCGTGACTTCTGTAACAGACTGTTCACGACCGGGTCAGGGACACCGAGCAGTGACCCCAGAGTCGATTACAGGCGTTGAAGGCCTTGTACAGGAAGACCACCGATTGATTGTGAGTGACATTGCCGCACTTCCGGTGGGCAACATGGCGATTAGGCGTTAAACCTTTAAGGCTTGTGGCGTGTTTATGCTTGCAGCTACGGTTTGCAATCGTATTTTCCTCATGTTGACTGGTGGTGCATGGTTCCGTCGCCCTGCTACTGAGTGAGTGCGTGGGCGACACTGTGAGCTATGAAATTCGCGGGGAATGCTTTTACATCTGTCCTGTACAGTGACCTGCATGTTCGGAATAAATGCTACCGGCTGTTGCTGAACAGACTGATTTGCCTTTTCGGTTCACTGAGTGCATTTTTCAGGAGACTCCCGGGAGTCGGCGCTGAAGCTGCGGAGTTCGTGCTTTATGCAACACTTTCAGCGGGTCATTCTGCGGTAAAAGACCGAGCCATGTGAGAAAACCCGGGTCAATGAGGTCTTTCTGGTGACTGCCGAGTCCATCGACGATGAACTATGGTTTTCGTGGATTAATTTTGAGTTGGCATTCTGGCAGCGGCATAATGCACAGTGTACCTGTGCGGGCTGTTGAATTGCCGAGACTCCTGCCTATTCCACTTTTCACATTGGACAGTGGGGAGCATTTTGTGTAATATTCACTGGCACAGGAACGGAGCATAATCGGGACGGCCCGTTGCCGTGAAGTTGGAACCTCGACTAACTAACTAACTAACTTGCCGCACATCTTGCACAGGAACGGAGCATAATGGGGACGACCCGTTGCCGTGAAGTTGGAACCTCGACTAACTAACTAACTTGCCGCACATCTTGCACAGGAACGGAGCATAATGGGGACGACCCGTTGCCGTGAAGTTGGAACCTCGACTAACTAACTAACTTGCCGCACATCTTGACATCAGTCTAGGTTCAGCTCACTACATCATCCATGATGTGCTACAGTACCGCAAAATGTCTGCAAGTGGGTGCCTCGACAGCATTTTCAACAATTGAAACAGCGACACGTTGATGCTTGTCAAGAACTTTTGAAGTGCTTCGAAGCATCTATCAAGAATTGTTACTGGAGATGAAACTTGGGTTCACTACAACGAGCTGGAAACGAAGAGAGCGAGCAAGGATTTGTGCCATCCCTCCTCACAGAAACCAAAGATGTTTCACACGCAGTCATCTGCAGAGAAAGTTATGCTGACTCTCTTTTGGGACGAACGATGGGATATTTTAGAGCATTACATGCTAAGAGGGAAAACTTTCACCGGTGATGATACGTATAAACATCTTCTCATGAATCATCTTCGACCCGCAATCAAATCCAAACTACGTGGACTTCTGAGTAAAGGTGTCCTTTTGCAACATGACTTCTTGACCCCATACTGCCTGTACAACGGCTGAAACCATCGAAGACCTCCACTTTCAATGTGTACCACATTCCCCGTGCACGCCAGACTTAGCTCCAAGTGATATCCACATGTGTGGACAACCCAAAGCGTCATTGGGAGGAAAGACTTCTCGCTTCGATGAAGAGGTACAGCAGGTGGTGCATAAGTGGTTACACACGCGACCAAGAGATTTTTTTTTTCTACAGGAATAAAAGAACTTTGTCGGCTCTGGGGGACTTGCATTGGACGCAGTGATGACTGTCAGTAATTACTACGAGATTTTTGCGAAACTCCACTTTGTTAGCTAATTGAGTTAGCGCTCACACTAACGTTGTAGTGGGTGCAGGTTCACTTCCCCCACGCTCCGACATTCAAGCAAGCAAACTCAGGACACATGTCTCTTTTAGGCTGAATAAAAATCAAGTCCCTGGATACACAAGGAGTGGGTTAGGTGCCTAGGTTTATATCTCTTAATTGACTGCTAGGCAGGGCGTATTTCCTCCCTGACAATCTCCCCTCCCTGATTAAAAGAACGAGTCCCCCGCCAATTACTGTAAGTGAAGCAGGTACACATACACAATCGCGAACACTTGGAAAATATTAATATAGAACTATGAGTTATACAAACTACCACTGTGTTTATTTTCTATCAAGATAAATCATTCAGAACTTGCTGATTTTTAGTATGATATTAGAGAAAAGATGTATATGAAGTGATGATTTCGAGACATAAGACATTCACATATACTAGGTGGTGATGTGAAATGATAGTCGTATGAACAGATTTAATCTGTAATATGATTTTACATCAACATTTACGATAAAATACGTGTCTTAAAATGTTACTTGTATAACACTAATAACAGGAATACAGTTCTCATAATGACATTTCGCCTTGTGTAAGCTGAGACAGTGTTCTTTGTGAATGCAAGTATTTTCGCCACCAGGTTTCTTCACGTTGCTACTGACCAGGATCGCGTAACTTGGCGCTCTGGTTGAGAGCTATAAATAGAGAATCAAGAATGTATAGTTTCTAAGATCTACACATATACCAACATACACATATACAAACATAGTGATAATGTCTAGCAATATCTCTCATTCAGGATTTACCGCTCTTATTCTTCTTCTTCTTCTTCTTCTTCTTCTTCTTCTTCTTCTTCTTCTTCTTCTTCTTCCTCTTCTTCTCTTCTTCTTCTTCTTCTTCTTCTTCTTCTTCTTCTTCTTCTTCTTCTTCTTCTTCTTCTTCTTCTTCTTCTTCTTCTTCTTCTTCTTCTTCTTCTTCTTCTTCTTCTCTCTCTCTGTCTCTCTCTCCCTATCTATCTATCTATCTATCTATCTATCTATCTATCTATCTATCTATCTGTCTGTCTGTCTGTCTGTCTGTCTGTCTGTCTATCTATCTATCTATCTATCTATCCTCTCAGTCTGTTGAGTCGGGAGGACTTTTCCGTAGTCGAACTGGTCCCGTCGTTACAATTGCTATCTTCACTTCACCAGTCACGTCATGAGGAACTGAGTTTCCCAAGTGCACGTCTCTCATTCAGACACACGGTGTCCTTGCATCCGCTCCGTCACCAAAGTTTGTTCAACAGATTAAGTGTTCAGTGGTGTCAATACAAGAGTGCTTGACCTTCGGGCTTACCTACCGGTGATCAGTCTCTGCGTCAGCTTCATGTGAGTTACGAGGAATGCACAGTTCATCACGTACTTGTAATGGCTATGCACACCATATGTACACCACAACCCCTATGCTTCAAATACAACAACTGATAGTATCGTATAACATTCACTATGGGGTAACATATTAAATCTGACAGCCGGCACTGTTGTTCCTGATGTCTTGGCAAGTTTACGTTCAGTAGTTTGCCATTGATTTCTGAACGACTGGTTCCCATACCAACACGTTACAACTCAGCCCAAAGCGGTCTGCTTGCCAAATCGGTCACAGCTGTGTTTCGAAAGCGTAGGTAAGCGGAATTACGAATCCGCGTCCGTAACACCTTTGCCACGGAGCCCGGCTACTGAGCTGAATAGTTACTAGTACTACTAGTAATACTAGGAAATAAAGTCCATAGGAAGTTATATACAGCAAAAGAATAAAGACTTATCGACATATGATATATACATACAAATCGCTTTTCATCTGATTCTTCCAGCAGGCGATCTAATGAAGAATTCCCAAGCCCTAGTATATATATCCAGGTCTGATTATCGACCTTCCCTGCTGGTCGGCCTTTCAACTTCTTATCTGCACATAAGTGTCGGGCATCCTTAACCAGGCGTTGGTCAGTTTACACATTAGTCCGGTTGAAAGTGAAGTTGGAACCGCGACTAACGAACAACACACACACACACGCACATAGATATATGTACCACACAGATGTTAACAAGGGTACTCTGCTAATAAACATATGTATACACATGTTATATGTGTCTGTACGCGTTGTGTGTGTGTATATATATATATATATATATATATATATATATATATATATATATATATATATATATATATATAGGCAATTATTTCCATGTGAATCAATGTAAATCCAATTAATTCTTTCTAGAAACTCCAAAATATATATATATTTTAAACACATCTTATAGAGAATAAATATAATGTTTAATACTATTTTTCGGCCCCAGACTTGTCAGAACTCGCACCTACGCCGTCTTTAGTAACACAGTGTATGCCAGTGCGCCGCTTGAATTTTTAAAACCATCCTCTGTCAAAAATTTGTCATGTACTGCCTATGTATAGTACCTTGCGGTGTAGGACAGGGGTTCTTGGGCCTGAGGAATTAAGGCCGCATGGCTAGTGCAGTCGCCGCGAACTGTGCAGGTGAGAGTTTTCTTTTTACCCCGGACAAAAAAAAGAAAAACATCCACACCTTACTGAGGACTCGAACCCGGGTATCCCGAATGAGAGCCCGGCATTCTAGCCGCTCGCCCAGCCGATCACAATAACCATTCTCTGCAGACCTTTAAATCACTAAGTACAATACCACTCGTCGCAGAAATTTTCTTAATGATATCGGCATACAACAGTCTGGCCTTTACATGCACGATTGCTTCCGAAACAGAATCACCATCAAACTGTTTCAGATTTATCAAAATTAATAATAACTGTTCGACATCTTCAAATGTGTGCGATCTCTGTTTCGTTAGCACATTCATGCCTTTCGCTACATTAGCCTCCTTTGTGAGTTTATTGCTTCCTATTTCGCTGCAGTGGAACTTATCGTGGATGGCGACTTTCCGTGCATGCGGCCGATTTCAACAATCTTAATGCCGCTCTAGTATTTTATTATTAGCAAGTGATGCTCACACAACGGAAAACAACGCCAAACTGAGCAGAGTTACGCGTGGGTCCCTTTGTTTTCGCAAAATTAACAGCGAGGTCATGTGGGCACGTCGACTAAATCCGACACACCTGACGACAACAAAGACAAATTTTTCGCGGAAACAATCGACGAACACCGAAAACGACGATAATATATGTATATATTGTGCGTGCGTTTGTGTGTACGTGCGTGCGTGCGTGCGTGCGTGACTGTGTGAGAGAGTGAGAGAGAGTGTGAGAGTGAGAGAGAGAGTGTGAGAGTGAGTGAGAGAGTGTGAGAGAGAGTGAGAGAGAGAGAGAGAGTGTGAGAGTGAGAGAGAGAGAGTGAGTGTGAGAGTGAGAGAGAGTGTGAGAGTGAGAGAGTGTGAGAGAGAGTGTGAGAGAGAGAGTGAGAGAGAGTGAGAGAGTGTGAGAGAGAGAGAGTGTGAGAGAGAGTGTGAGAGTGAGATATATATATTTCCTGGTACAAATTTTGGTCTGGGTCGCCATGGAAGCCCTGGTAAACTTTTCAACGCCCGCCTCGGTGGTGATTTCTAATGCATATCCACCAGGCCGGCAGACAGGTGTGTGTATGTGTCGGTGGTGATTTCTAATACATAACCACCAGGCCGGCAGACAGGTGTGTGTATGTGTCGGTGGTGATTTCTAATACATAACCACCAGGCCGGCAGACAGGTGTGTGTATGTGTCGGTGGTGATTTCTAATACATAACGACCAGGCCGGCAGACAGGTGTGTGTATGTGTCGGTGGTGATTTATAATACATAACCACCAGGCCGGCAGACAGGTGTGTGTATGTGTCGGTGGTGATTTCTAATACATAACCACCAGGCCGGCAGACAGGTGTGTGTATGTGTCGGTGGT
>JACEFZ010006971.1:267500-367500 GCA_014155875.1 Cepaea nemoralis | reverse complement strand
GTGGGCGCAGTAGCGCAGTCTCTAGCACACTTGCCTGCCGCCTGGATGGTTACATGTTCGAACCTCCCTTGACCCTGAGATGTTTGTTAACTTATCCGAGCTTCCACGCCAACTCAGCCTAAACGGGCTGCCAGGAAATGTTGTGGGAAGTAAAGGCGACGGACATAGGTTGACCACACAACCCATGGATTGCCGAGTGACCTGCACAAACATGGGGTTAGCATATATGCACAGTGCGCCGCAGTGACCTGCACAAACATGGGGTTAGCACTATATGCACAGTGCGCCGCAGTGACCTGCACAAACATGGGGTTAGCACTATATGCACAGTGCGCCGCAGTGACCTGCACAAACATGGTGTTAGCACTATATGCACAGTGCGCCGCAGTGACCTGCACAAACATGGGGTTAGCACTATATGCACAGTGCGCCGCAGTGACCTGCACAAACATGGTGTTAGCACTATATGCACAGTGCGCCGAGTGACCTGCACAAACATGGGGTTAGCATATATGCACAGTGCGCCGCAGTGACCTGCACAAACATGGGGTTAGCACTATATGCACAGTGCGCCGCAGTGACCTGCACAAACATGGGGTTAGCACTATATGCACAGTGCGCCGCAGTGACCTGCACAAACATGGTGTTAGCACTATATGCACAGTGCGCCGCAGTGACCTGCACAAACATGGGGTTAGCACTATATGCACAGTGCGCCGCAGTGACCTGCACAAACATGGTGTTAGCACTATATGCACAGTGCGCCGCAGTGACCTGCACAAACATGGTGTTAGCACTATATGCACAGTGCGCCGCAGTGACCTGCACAAACATGGGGTTAGCATATATGCACAGTGCGCCGCAGTGACCTGCACAAACATGGGGTTAGCACTATATGCACAGTGTGCCGCAGTGACCTGCACAAACATGGTGTTAGCACTATATGCACAGTGCGCCGCAGTGACCTGCACAAACATGGTGTTAGCACTATATGCACAGTGCGCCGCAGTGACCTGCACAAACATGGGGTTAGCACTATATGCACAGTGCGCCGCGTGACCTGCACAAACATGGGGTTAGCACTATATGCACAGTGCGCCGCAGTGACCTGCACAAACATGGGGTTAGCACTATATGCACAGTGCGCCGCAGTGACCTGCACAAACATGGGGTTAGCACTAAATGCACAGTGCGCCGCAGTGACCTGCACAAACATGGTGTTAGCATATATGCACAGTGCGCCGCAGTGACCTGCACAAACATGGGGTTAGCACTATATGCACAGTGCGCCGCAGTGCGTGGAATAGAATCCTCATCTGTTACCTGCATGATGATAACGTTTTCAATGTCCATAAAGTTAATATGAAATCATGGGTAGGCGTGTGGTGCGCGCTGTTTCGTGTAGAATGGATCAAGCAAATTACCAGTAATTTGTTTTGGCAGCGCTCAGCGTAGGATGAATGTCTTCCTATAAGATAAGTGAACGCGGGGTGTCATTTGTTCTACAGCTGGTCTGGCTCGATTTCGCTTTCATTTTATAAAGCTATTGCTGCTGGGGGTTGTCCTAAGTTTAGGTTGTGTGTTTCTGAACGATTTCAAATATTTCTGTGCCCCTGTGTTCTCCTCAAGGTAAGTTTCAGTGTTTGATAATTTTTTAACCAATATTGCGAAGCGGTTTGTTTGTTTGTTTTGTTTTGTTTTGTTTTGCTTTGTTTTGTTTATTGAACGTAAACATGCCAAGCAATCACAAACAGAAGAAAACACTTGTTCGAGTTGACTCTGATGCAACTAACTCTCTGTGTTTGTATCTGGGAAAAACTGTCTATAAGCTTGTTTTGTGCATTCAGGCCTACAAAATGTGTTCAGTGATGAAGTCATGTCTCTCGGTGTAGAAATATGTTTTGTTATATTTGCTGTAGAATGTGAGTTGTCTGTTGATGCACACATTCGTGTTGTTATAGTTCTATATGAAAAGAAAACACTTAGATATGTATGGTTCATATGAGAGAAAGAGACAGGGAGAGAGAGAACTTCTTCTTTTGCTGCGGTCAACGTATCTCCACATCAACAGATACTACGTCCACTGTAGCAACTTGAGCAACACGTATCTCCACACCAATCACTATAACAGCGTTAACTATACCAACCGATTCCACTATAGCAACTGTAAGAATACCAACGGATAAGACTTCCACTATAGCAACGTCAACTATACCAACAGATTCCACTACATGTGTGGTGTATAGTATCCATTGTAGTGTGTCGGAGGGAATAGACACAGAGTGCCATCGAACTCATCCTAGTGAACAGATATCATAGTGGGTAGATGAATCCCAGGAGATATTGTCATCGCCTGTTGCAGCCACAATGTGGTCAAGATTCATTTTGTTATACATGAATTCTTGTCTACTGGTCAAGAGATTCATTTTCTTATAGTCGAAGTCTTGTCTGTTGGTGGACAGATAGGTGCGTTTTGTTATATCTGCTACAGTCGTAGTATTTTCTGTTGGCGCAGAGATACGTTTTGTCAAAGTTGCTGCCCTGCAAGTCTTATCTGTTGGCGTAGAGATACATTTGGTTAAAGTTTCTACAGTGGACGTCTTATCTGTTGGTATAGAGATACATTTTGTTACAGTTGCTACAGCAGAATTCTTATCTATTATTGTAGGATAGGTTTTGTTAAAGTTGCTACAGTGGATGTTTTATCTGTTGGTGTAGAGATACGTTTTTTTACAGTTAATAAAGTCGACGTCTTATCTGTTGCTGTACTTAAAGTTGCTATAGTGGAATCTGTTGGTGTGCTTAAAGTTGCTACAGTGGACATCTTATCTGTTGGTGTAGTTAAAGTTGCTACAGTGGACATCTTATCTGTTGGTGTAGTTAAAGTTCTAACAGTGGACGTCTTATCTGTTGGTGTAGTTAAAGTTGCTACAGTGGACATCTTATCTGTTGGTGTAGTTAAAGTTCTAACAGTGGACATCTTATCTGTTGGTGTAGTTAAAGTTGCTACAGTGGACATCTTATCTGTTGGTGTAGTTAAAGTTGCTACAGTGGACATCTTATCTGTTGGTGTAGTTAAAGTTGCTACAGTGGACATCTTATCTGTTGGTGTAGTTAAAGTTCTAACAGTGGACATCTTATCTGTTGGTGTAGTTAAAGTTCTAACAGTGGACGTCTTATCTGAAAACGGCCTCTGAGACAGATATCTATCTGACCATGAACTCAAAACAGTAACGTAAAAGAAAAAGAAACGCTGATGCCTTGTATTCTCTGTGGGTGTGTTTAGATGATTTATTTGGACACAAAAAAGTATAGTTCTCTTTCGTGTTGGAGCCTCAGCAGTTGCTTAGTTGATAGCTATATTAAATACTCAAAGTTGCACGAGTCCAGGGGTCATTGGTATTGTATTGAGGGGGGGGGGGGGGGGGGGGAATGATATCAATTGTTGAAACAAACACCCTGTTGTATTTATATTCGCTGGTCAAACAATTCCCTAGGAGTATGTATTTACTTATCAGTATTTTGATCTATCAGTATCACAGGTTCATTGAGCCGGTGGTATTGAAGAATATCATCAGCAGAGTTGATCCAGACAACTAAAGTCTGAGATCTGTGGAGAGACATGGACGCCCACGCCAGATGTCTCAGATCGACCCAGCTTAAAATGTGTGCTAGTGAATGCCATGGGAAGTGTGAGGAATGTGTGGGTGGGTGGGTGGGGATGTGTGTGGGTGGGGATGTGTGTGGGTGGGGATGTGTGTGTGGGTAAGGGTATGGGTGGGTGGGTGTTGGTGGGTAGTAGGATGTGTGGGTTTGTGGGGGATGTGTGTGGGTGGGGGATGTGTGGGTGGGTAGGGAGATGTGTGTATGTGTGGATTGGTGGGGGGTGTGTGGGTGTTGGGGGTAGTAGGTGGGGATGTGTGTATGAGTGGTGGGTATGGGGATGCGTGAGTGGATCTGGAGATGTGTGTATGGGTGGGGGATGTGTGTATGGGAATGTGTGGGTGGTTGCAGGATGTGTGGGTTGGTGGGGGATGGGTGATTAGGAGATTGGGGATGTGGGTGGTTTGGTGGAGGATGTGTGGGTGTGTAAGATTGTGTGGGTTGGGTTATGGGTGGGGGTATGTGAGTGGGGAGATGTGTGTTGGTGGTGGATGTATGGGTGGGTGGGTGAGATTGTGTGGATAGGGGTGATTGTGTGAGTGGGTGTAGGTGGGGGGTGTGGGTTGGTGGGGAATGTGTGTGTGTGTGCGGTGTGTGTTTGGTTGAGTGGGTGCGTAGGGGATGTGTGGGTAGGTGGGGGTGTGTGTGGGTAGGTGGGGGTGTGTGTGGGTTGAGCATGTATGTGTGCATGGGGGTGTTTGTGAGAGCGTGTATGTGTGGATGCGTGGGAGATGTGTGGGTGGGGGGTTGTGTGGTGGGTGGGGGTGTGTCTCATAACATGGTAATATGCATTGTTTATATTTACAACATTCATTTGACAATGTTTTTGTCCTGTGTGAATGTATCATGCACTATTGATGAACGAAAGATGAGTGATTGGAAGTGCCGAATTTAACACGGGCCTACGTGTCCAATTTATGACCCTTTGAAAATAAAGTTAAATCAAATCAAAGGGGGCTGGCTTGATATTGACATCACAGTGGAATGCCTATAGGTCTATAAAACATATGGATCTAGCCATATGTATAATAGTAACACTGGGTCGTGAGTGCAGACAGTGGGCAGCAGGCCGCACTGAGTTTTAAGTGCATCAACAGATCCAGAGTAAAAGACATCAAGGTGACATAGTTATCTACACCGATGGATCAGTAGTGAGAAACAGACGTTGTGCTTGGGGTTTTATTGCAAAGGCTAATGGGCGAGTCTTGAAAAGGAGAGTCTGGCATGTGAGACTACGACCTCCAGCATGAGAATGGAGGTGGAGGCAGTAACAGCGGCATTCCGTTGGTTAGAGGAGACTACTGCAACACACATTGTATTCATTACGGATTCAAAGAGTATGCTTAGTAAGGTGGAGAAAGGAATGTTTCGTCTGGAATGGCTATCGTCGCTTCATAAGTCATAGATTGTGAGAATTGTATGGATATTTTGCCCTGATCATGCGGTTGTGCGGGGGAATGAACAGGCTTTTAGGCTAGCAGAGAAGGCACCTCTTGGTGGTAGATTGCCTATAGACAAGGGAGAGGTGGTCGTGGGCTTGTGGGACCAGGTGGAGAAGGCGGGGGAACAGATTCAGAACCCGTAAGTGGAAAGAATGAGATTGCGGGGGATCGGCAGGGGTTCTGAAAGAATCTCAAAACTGAGAGAAAAGACCACGAGAACTTTAAATCAGATAGCGGTAGGATCGATTAATAGTATGACTCTTCGCTGGCTGTTGAACGAGCGGACGGAGCACGTATGGGAATGTCCTGAGTGCAGTGATGTCTGATCTTAGCTCAACTCAACTATCTATATATATATATATATATGCCCACTACGCCCCAAGGCGTGTACAAGAATTCTTTGCTTTTGTGTTTACATATACCGTAAAGATCTAAATTGGTGCAAAGGTTAGACCGGACATCCCGCGAGCCAGCCGCAGTAGTACAAATTCCGAACCAAAATTATCCAAACATACCAACAGCACCCCGGAGTGAAAGGCATGTTGGAGCAATTGAGATGGCTGTGTGATTAGGAAGAGTTTAATTATGTTTACCAGTGGTACACTGGCATGGTTTTGTTTCGATAACGTGTAAGCTTTCGTTTCACACAAACAACATGTCGTTATCATGTAGCAGGTCCTTTACAGGACGTCGCTCTCATCACGGTCCACCGAAAGTAATCTCGATCTTTTGCCATGTCTCTTGCCTCCTCCACCCTCATGTCCTAGGTGTCTTCACTGCACTGCGTGCGGGTACATCCCTGCCTCCTCCACCCTCATGTCCAAGGTGCTTTCACTGCACTGTGCGTGTGAGTAGATCCCTGCCTCATGCACCCTCATGTTCAAGGTGTCTTCACCACACCGTGTCCATCTTCATGCTCCTCGATCCCCCTACACAATAACGTCCAAGGTGTCTTCACTGCACCGTGGCCATCGTCGTGCTGACCTATTCCTGCCTCCTCCACCCTCATGTCCAAGGGAATATATTCTGGGATAATATTTAAAACTTATCAAGCAAGATATGCACACATTACGTACACCACTGCAGAAATGTAAAGAAATTGTGCGGGTGAAACCTGGCATGTGGGCTGTCTCTATCGAGACGAGTGAAAGTGGAAAATAAAACTTCAAGAATTAAAGCTAAATGTGAACTGGAGATTGGCATCAAGCTCACAAGTAGTGCATTGAAATGAAAGCGGCATGTGAAGAAACATGTGTACTCTGTTGATTCAACAGAAGGTGGCGGCAATGGGTGACTTGCCGAAATGTCGTGGATGAACCATTATATATTATGGGATGTTGGAATTCGTGTGTGCGTGAGAGAGAGAGAGAGAGAGAGAGAGAGAGAGAGAGAGAGAGAGAGGAGAGAGAGAGAAGAGAGAGAGAGAGAGAGAGAGAGAGAGAGAGAGAGAGATGTGAATATGTTAACTGAAAAGTGTTAGTGAGTGTTTGTACATTTGGCAATGGTTTGATCTGTACATTTGGCAATGGTTTGATCTGTACATTTGGCAATGGTTTGATCATTTTATTGCAAACGGATGCCTCCATAACTGCTTTAATCCCCTCCCATAGATTACTTACCATAGTGTAATCTCAACCTAGCACACGAACATTTTTGTCATCGGCGGGCATACACGTGTGCCTATACCAAAATTAGATTTGACTTAACTACAACTGTTAATCTTACACTGCCATCTTTGTAAATCAAGCACTACACTCACTGTTACTCGTACACTGCAATCGCTGTTAATCATATACCGCAATCATGGTAATCATACACTGAAACCATTGTTAATCTAGCACTACCATGATTGTTAATTACCCGTTGCAATCACTGTTAATCATACGCAATCACTGTTAATGAGCACCAAGCATTCGTTTATGTTTACTGCGTGCGCTGCAGGATACACCGCCATCTATGTTAGAGTACATTCCCAGCACTGTTAATCATACACTGTCATCAATGTTAATCATACACTTCCAGCAATGTCAATAATAACTTCCAGCAATGTCAATCATACATTTCCAGCAGTGTTAATCTTACACTTCCAGAAGTGTTTTATCTTCCAGCAATGTTAATCATACACTATCATCAATGTTAATCAATACACTGTCATCAATGTTTATCATACACTTACATCAATGTTTACCATACACTGTCATCAATGTTTATCATACACTTACATCAATGTTTATCATACACTGTCATCAATGTTTATCATACACTTACATCAATGTTTATCATACACTGTCATCAATGTTTATCATACACTGTCATCAATGTTTATCATACACTTCCAGCAATGTTTATCATACACTGTCATCATGTTTATCATACACTTACATCAATGTTTATCATACACTGTCATCAATGTTTATCATACACTTACATCAATGTTTATTCATACACTTACATCAATGTTTATCATACACTTACATCAATGTTTATCAGACATTGTCAGCAATGTTACATACACTGTCATCCAATGTTTATCATACACTGTCATTCAATGTTTATCATACACTGTCATCAATGTTTACCATACACTGTCATCAATGTTTATCATACACTGTCATCAATGTTTATCATACACATACATCAATGTTTATCATACACTTACATCAATGTTTATCATACACTTACATCAATGTTTATCATACACTTACATCAATGTTTATCATACACTGTCATCAATGTTTATCATACTCTTACATCAATGTTTACCATACACTGTCATCAATATTTATCATACACTTACATCAATGTTTACCATACACTGTCATCAATGTTTATCATACACTTACATCAATGTTTATCATACACTGTCAGCAATGTTTATCATACACTTACATCAATGTTTATCATACATTGTCATCAATGTTTATCATACACTTACATCAATGTTTACCATACACTGTCATCAATGTTTATCATACACATACATCAATGTTTATCATACACTTCCAGCAATGTTTATCATACACTTACATCAATGTTTATCATACACTTACATCCATGTTTATCATACACTTACATCAATGTTTATCATACACTTACATCAATGTTTATCATACACTTACATCAATGTTTATCATACACTTACATCGATGTTTATCATACACTTACATCAATGTTTATCATACACTTACATCAATGTTTATCATACACTGTCATCAATGTTAATCATACACTCCATCAATGTCATCATACACTTCCAGCAATGTTTCATACATTTCCATCAATGTTATCATACACTTCCAGAATGTTTATCTTCCAGCAATGTTATCATACACTTCATCAATGTTTAATCATACACTGTCATCAATGTTTATCATACACTTCATCAATGTTTATCATACACTGTCATCAATGTTTATCATACACTTCATCAATGTTTATCATACACTGTCATCAATGTTTATCATACACTGTCATCAATGTTTATCATACACTTCCAGCAATGTTTATCATACACTGTCATCAATGTTTATCATACACTTACATCAATGTTTATCATACACTGTCATCAATGTTTATCATACACTTACATCAATGTTTATCATACACTTACATCAATGTTTATCATACACTTACATCAATGTTTATCATACACTGTCATCAATGTTTATCATACACTGTCATCAATGTTTATCATACACTGTCATCAATGTTTATCATACACTGTCATCAATGTTTACCATACACTGTCATCAATGTTTATCATACACTGTCATCAATGTTTATCATACACATACATCAATGTTTATCATACACTTACATCAATGTTTATCATACACTTACATCAATGTTTATCATACACTTTCATCAATGTTTATCATACACTGTCATCAATGTTTATCATACTCTTACATCAATGTTTATCATACACTGTCATCAATATTTATCATACACTTACATCAATGTTTACCATACACTGTCATCAATGTTTATCATACACTTACATCAATGTTTATCATACACTGTCATCAATGTTTATCATTACACTGTCATCAATTGTTTATCATCACTTACATCAATGTGTATCATACACTTCCATCAATGTTTATCATACACTGTCATCAATGTTTTCATACACTTACATCCATGTTTATCATACACTGTCATCAATGTTTATCATACACTTCATCAATGTTTATCATACACTTACATCAATGTTTATCATACACTTACATCAATGTTTATCATACACTTACATCAATGTTTATCATACACTTACATCAATGTTTATCATACACTGTCATCAATGTTTATCATACACTTACATCAATGTTTATCATACACTTCATCAATGTTTATCATACACTGTCATCAATGTTTATCATACACTGTCATCAATGTTTATCATACACTGTCATCAATGTTTATCATACACTGTCATCAATGTTTATCATACACTGTCATCAATGTTTATCATACACTTACATCAATGTTTATCATACACTGTCATCAATGTTTATCATACACTTACATCAATGTTTATCATACACTGTCATCAATGTTTATCATACACTGTCATCAATGTTTATCATACACTTCATCAATGTTTATCATACACTGTCATCAATATTTATCATACACTTACATCAATGTTTACCATACACTGTCATCAATGTTTATCATACACTTACATCAATGTTTATCATACACTGTCATCAATGTTTATCATACACTTACATCAATGTTTATCATACATTGTCATCAATGTTTATCATACACTTACATCAATGTTTACCATACACTGTCATCAATGTTTATCATACACATACATCAATGTTTATCATACACTTCATCAATGTTTATCATACACTTACATCAATGTTTATCATACACTTACATCAATGTTTATCATACACTTACATCAATGTTTATCATACACTTACATCAATGTTTATCATACACTTACATCAATGTTTATCATACACTTACATCAATGTTTATCATACACTTCATCAATGTTTATCATACACTGTCATCAATGTTTATCATACACTGTCATCAATGTTTATCATACACTTCATCAATGTTTATCATACACTTCATCAATGTTTATCATACACTTACATCAATGTTTATCATACACTGTCATCAATGTTTATCATACACTGTCATCAATGTTTATCATACACTGTCATCAATGTTTATCATACACTGTCATCAATGTTTATCATACACTTCATCAATGTTTATCATACACTTACATCAATGTTTATCATACACTGTCATCAATGTTTATCATACACTGTCATCAATGTTTATCATACACTTCATCAATGTTTATCATACACTTCCATCAATGTTTATCCTACACTGTCATCAATATTTATCATACACTGTCATCAATGTTTATCATACACTTCATCAATGTTTATCATACACTGTCATCAATGTTTATCATACACTTCATCAATGTTTATCATACACTGTACATCAATGTTTATCATACACTTCATCAATGTTTATCATACACTTCATCAATGTTTATCATACACTTACATCATGTTTATCATACACTGTCATCAATGTTTATCATACACTGTCATCAATGTTTATCATACACTGTCATCAATGTTTATCATACACTGTCATCAATGTTTATCATACACTCATCAATGTTTATCATACACTTCCATCAATGTTTATCATACACTGTCATCAATGTTTATCATACACTGTCATCAATGTTTATCATACACTGTCATCAATGTTTATCATACACTGTCATCAATGTTTATCATACACTGTCATCAATGTTTATCATACACTGTCATCAATGTTTATCATACACTGTCATCAATGTTTATCATACACTGTCATCAATGTTTATCATACACTGTCATCAATGTTTATCATACACTTCCATCAATGTTTATCATACACTGTCATCAATGTTTATCATACACTGTCATCAATGTTTATCATACACTTCCATCAATGTTTATCATACACTACATCAATGTTTATCATACACTTCATCAATGTTTATCATACACTGTCATCAATGTTTATCATACACTGTCATCAATGTTTATCATACACTGTCATCAATGTTTATCATACACTTCCATCAATGTTTATCATACACTTCATCAATGTTTATCATACACTGTCATCAATGTTTATCATACACTGTCATCAATGTTTATCATACACTTCATCAATGTTTATCATACACTTCATCAATGTTTATCATACACTGTCATCAATGTTTATCATACACTGTCATCAATGTTTATCATACACTGTCATCAATGTTAATCATACACTGTCATCAATGTTTATCATACACTGTCATCAATGTTTATCATACACTGTCATCAATGTTTATCATACACTTCCATCAATGTTTATCATACACTTACATCAATGTTTATCATACACTGTCATCAATGTTTATCATACACTGTCATCAATGTTTATCATACACTGTCATCAATGTTTATCATACACTTCATCAATGTTTATCATACACTGTCATCAATGTTTATCATACACTGTCATCAATGTTTATCATACACTTCATCAATGTTTATCATACACTTCACATCAATGTTTATCATACACTTCATCAATGTTTATCATACACTGTCATCAATGTTTATCATACACTGTCATCAATGTTTATCATACACTGTCATCAATGTTTATCATACACTGTCATCAATGTTTATCATACACTGTCATCAATGTTTATCATACACTGTCATCAATGTTTATCATACACTTCCATCAATGTTTATCATACACTTCCATCAATGTTTATCATACACTGTCATCAATGTTTATCATACACTGTCATCAATGTTTATCATACACTGTCATCAATGTTTATCATACACTTCCATCAATGTTTATCATACACTGTCATCAATGTTTATCATACACTTCCATCAATGTTTATCATACACTTACATCAATGTTTATCATACACTTCATCAATGTTTATCATACACTTCATCAATGTTTATCATACACTGTCATCAATGTTTATCATACACTTACATCAATGTTTATCATACACTGTCATCAATGTTTATCATACACTGTCATCAATGTTTATCATACACTGTCATCAATGTTTATCATACACTTCCATCAATGTTTATCATACACTTACATCAATGTTTATCATACACTGTCATCAATGTTTATCATACACTTCATCAATGTTTATCATACACTGTCATCAATGTTTATCATACACTGGTCATCAATGTTTATCATACACTGTCATCAATGTTTATCATACACTGTCATCAATGTTTATCATACACTTCATCAATGTTTATCATACACTGTCATCAATGTTTATCATACACTTACATCAATGTTTATCATACACTTACATCAATGTTTATCATACACTGTCATCAATGTTTATCATACACTTACATCAATGTTTATCATACACTGTCATCAATGTTTATCATACACTGTCATCAATGTTTATCATACACTTCCATCAATGTTTATCATACACTGTCATCAATGTTTATCATACACTGTCATCAATGTTTATCATACACTGTCATCAATGTTTATCATACACTTCATCAATGTTTATCATACACTGTCATCAATGTTTATCATACACTTCATCAATGTTTATCATACACTGTCATCAATGTTTATCATACACTGTCATCAATGTTTATCATACACTTCATCAATGTTTATCATACACTTCATCAATGTTTATCATACACTGTCATCAATGTTTATCATACACTGTCATCAATGTTTATCATACACTGTCATCAATGTTTATCATACACTGTCATCAATGTTTATCATACACTTCATCAATGTTTATCATACACTGTCATCAATGTTTATCATACACTGTCATCAATGTTTATCATACACTGTCATCAATGTTTATCATACACTTCATCAATGTTTATCATACACTTCATCAATGTTTATCATACACTGTCATCAATGTTTATCATACACTGTCATCAATGTTTATCATACACTGTCATCAATGTTTATCATACACTTCCATCAATGTTTATCATACACTGTCATCAATGTTTATCATACACTGTCATCAATGTTTATCATACACTGTCATCAATGTTTATCATACACTGTCATCAATGTTTATCATACACTTCCATCAATGTTTATCATACACTGTCATCAATGTTTATCATACACTGTCATCAATGTTTATCATACACTTACATCAATGTTTATCATACACTTACATCAATGTTTATCATACACTGTCATCAATGTTTATCATACACTGTCATCAATGTTTTTCATACACTTCATCAATGTTTATCATACACTGTCATCAATGTTTATCATACACTTCATCAATGTTTATCATACACTGTCATCAATGTTTATCATACACTGTCATCAATGTTTATCATACACTGTCATCAATGTTTATCATACACTTCATCAATGTTTATCATACACTGTCATCAATGTTTATCATACACTGTCATCAATGTTTATCATACACTGTCATCAATGTTTATCATACACTTCATCAATGTTTATCATACACTTCATCAATGTTTATCATACACTGTCATCAATGTTTATCATACACTGTCATCAATGTTTATCATACACTGTCATCAATGTTTATCATACACTGTCATCAATGTTTATCATACACTGTCATCAATGTTTATCATACACTTCATCAATGTTTATCATACACTGTCATCAATGTTTATCATACACTGTCATCAATGTTTATCATACACTTCATCAATGTTTATCATACACTTCATCAATGTTTATCATACACTTCATCAATGTTTATCATACACTGTCATCAATGTTTATCATACACTGTCATCAATGTTTATCATACACTGTCATCAATGTTTATCATACACTGTCATCAATGTTTATCATACACTGTCATCAATGTTTATCATACACTTCATCAATGTTTATCATACACTGTCATCAATGTTTATCATACACTTCATCAATGTTTATCATACACTTCATCAATGTTTATCATACACTGTCATCAATGTTTATCATACACTGTCATCAATGTTTATCATACACTGTCATCAATGTTTATCATACACTGTCCATCAATGTTTATCATACACTTCATCAATGTTTATCATACACTTACATCAATGTTTATCATACACTGTCATCAATGTTTATCATACACTTACATCAATGTTTATCATACACTGTCATCAATGTTTATCATACACTGTCATCAATGTTTATCATACACTTACATCAATGTTTATCATACACTTACATCAATGTTTATCATACACTGTCATCAATGTTTATCATACACTGTACATCAATGTTTATCATACACTTACATCAATGTTTATCATACACTTACATCAATGTTTATCATACACTGTCATCAATGTTTATCATACACTGTCATCAATGTTTATCATACACTGTCATCAATGTTTATCATACACTGTCATCAATGTTTATCATACACTGTCATCAATGTTTATCATACACTTACATCAATGTTTATCATACACTGTCATCAATGTTTATCATACACTGTCATCAATGTTTATCATACACTGTCATCAATGTTTATCATACACTTCCATCAATGTTAATCATACACTGTCATCAATGTTTATCATACACTGTCATCAATGTTTATCATACACTTCATCAATGTTTATCATACACTGTCATCAATGTTTATCATACACTGTCATCAATGTTTATCATACACTGTCATCAATGTTTATCATACACTGTCATCAATGTTTATCATACACTTCATCAATGTTTATCATACACTGTCATCAATGTTTATCATACACTTCATCAATGTTTATCATACACTGTCATCAATGTTTATCATACACTGTCATCAATGTTTATCATACACTGTCATCAATGTTTATCATACACTGTCATCAATGTTTATCATACACTGTCATCAATGTTTATCATACACTGTCATCAATGTTTATCATACACTTTCATCAATGTTTATCATACACTGTCATCAATGTTTATCATACACTTCATCAATGTTTATCATACACTTCATCAATGTTTATCATACACTGTCATCAATGTTTATCATACACTGTCATCAATGTTTATCATACACTGTCATCAATGTTTATCATACACTTCCATCAATGTTAATCATACACTGTCATCAATGTTTATCATACACTGTCATCAATGTTTATCATACACTGTCATCAATGTTTATCATACACTGTCATCAATGTTTTTCATACACTTCCATCAATGTTAATCATACACTGTCATCAATGTTTATCATACACTGTCATCAATGTTTATCATACACTGTCATCAATGTTTATCATACACTGTCATCAATGTTTATCATACACTTCATCAATGTTTATCATACACTGTCATCAATGTTTATCATACACTTCCATCAATGTTTATCATACACTTCCATCAATGTTAATCATACACTTCAACCAATGTTTATCATACACTGTCATCAATGTTTATCATACACTGTCATCAATGTTTATCATACACTGTCATCAATGTTTATCATACACTGTCATCAATGTTTATCATACACTGTCATCAATGTTTATCATACACTGTCATCAATGTTTATCATACACTGTCATCAATGTTTATCATACACTTCATCAATGTTTATCATACACTGTCATCAATGTTTATCATACACTGTCATCAATGTTTATCATACACTTCCATCAATGTTAATCATACACTTCAACCAATGTTTATCATACACTGTCATCAATGTTTATCATACACTGTCATCAATGTTTATCATACACTTCCATCAATGTTAATCATACACTTCATCAATGTTTATCATACACTGTCATCAATGTTTATCATACACTGTCATCAATGTTTATCATACACTGTCATCAATGTTTATCATACACTTCCATCAATGTTAATCATACACTTCAACCAATGTTTATCATACACTGTCATCAATGTTTATCATACACTGTCATCAATGTTTATCATACACTGTCATCAATGTTAATCATACACTTCATCAATGTTTATCATACACTGTCATCAATGTTTATCATACACTTCCATCAATGTTAATCATACACTGTCATCAATGTTTATCATACACTGTCATCAATGTTTATCATACACTTACATCAATGTTTATCATACACTGTCATCAATGTTTATCATACACTTCCATCAATGTTTATCATACACTGTCATCAATGTTTATCATACACTGTCATCAATGTTTATCATACACTGTCATCAATGTTTATCATACACTGTCATCAATGTTAATCATACACTTCATCAATGTTTATCATACACTGTCATCAATGTTTATCATACACTGTCATCAATGTTTAATCATACACTGTCATCAATGTTTATCATACACTGTCATCAATGTTTATCATACACTGTCATCAATGTTTATCATACACTGTCATCAATGTTTATCATACACTTCCATCAATGTTTATCATACACTGTCATCAATGTTTATCATACACTGTCATCAATGTTTATCATACACTGTCATCAATGTTTATCATACACTGTCATCAATGTTTATCATACACTGTCATCAATGTTTATCATACACTGTCATCAATGTTTATCATACACTGTCATCAATGTTTTCATACACTGTCATCAATGTTAATCATACACTGTCATCAATGTTTATCATACACTGTCATCAATGTTTATCATACACTGTCATCAATGTTTATCATACACTGTCATCAATGTTTATCATACACTGTCATCAATGTTTATCATACACTTCCATCAATGTTTATCATACACTGTCATCAATGTTTATCATACACTGTCATCAATGTTTATCATACACTTACATCAATGTTTATCATACACTGTCATCAATGTTTATCATACACTGTCATCAATGTTTATCATACACTGTCATCAATGTTTATCATACACTGTCATCAATGTTTATCATACACTGTCATCAATGTTTATCATACACTGTCATCAATGTTTATCATACACTTCCATCAATGTTTATCATACACTGTCATCAATGTTTATCATACACTGTCATCAATGTTTATCATACACTTCCATCAATGTTAATCATACACTGTCATCAATGTTTATCATACACTGTCATCAATGTTTATCATACACTGTCATCAATGTTTATCATACACTGTCATCAATGTTTATCATACACTGTCATCAATGTTTATCATACACTGTCATCAATGTTTATCATACACTGTCATCAATGTTTATCATACACTGTCATCAATGTTTATCATACACTGTCATCAATGTTTATCATACACTTCCATCAATGTTTATCATACACTGTCATCAATGTTTATCATACACTGTC
Organism: Cepaea nemoralis; assembly: GCA_014155875.1. Lineage (NCBI taxonomy): Eukaryota > Metazoa > Mollusca > Gastropoda > Stylommatophora > Helicidae > Cepaea > Cepaea nemoralis. The sequence goes on along the minus strand of JACEFZ010006971.1, from coordinate 349,983 downwards.
ATCAATGTTTATCATACACTTACATCAATGTTTATCATACACTTCATCAATGTTTATCATACACTGTCATCAATGTTTATCATACACTGTCATCAATGTTTATCATACACTGTCATCAATGTTTATCATACACTTCATCAATGTTTATCATACACTGTCATCAATGTTTATCATACACTGTCATCAATGTTTATCATACACTGTCATCAATGTTTATCATACACTTCATCAATGTTTATCATACACTTCATCAATGTTTATCATACACTGTCATCAATGTTTATCATACACTTCATCAATGTTTATCATACACTGTCATCAATGTTTATCATACACTTCCATCAATGTTAATCATACACTGTCATCAATGTTTATCATACACTGTCATCAATGTTTATCATACACTGTCATCAATGTTTTTCATACACTTCCATCAATGTTTATCATACACTGTCATCAATGTTTATCATACACTGTCATCAATGTTTATCATACACTGTCATCAATGTTTATCATACACTGTCATCAATGTTTATCATACACTTCATCAATGTTTCATACACTTCCATCAATGTTTATCATACACTGTCATCAATGTTTATCATACACTGTCATCAATGTTTATCATACACTTCATCAATGTTTATCATACACTTCAATCAATGTTTATCATACACTGTCATCAATGTTTATCATACACTGTCATCAATGTTTATCATACACTGCCATCAATGTTAATCATACACTGTCATCAATGTTTATCATACACTGTCATCAATGTTTATCATACACTGTCATCAATGTTTATCATACACTGTCATCAATGTTTATCATACACTTCATCAATGTTTATCATACACTGTCATCAATGTTTATCATACACTGTCATCAATGTTTATCATACACTGTCATCAATGTTTATCATACACTTCATCAATGTTTATCATACACTCCATCAATGTTTATCATACACTGTCATCAATGTTTATCATACACTGTCATCAATGTTTTATCATACACTGTCATCAATGTTTATCATACTACTGTCATCAATGTTTATCATACACTTCATCAATGTTAATCATACACTGTCATCAATGATTATCATACACTTACATCAATGTTTATCATACACTTCCATCAATGTTAATCATACACTGTCATCAATGTTTATCATACACTGTCATCAATGTTTATCATACACTTCCATCAATGTTAATCATACACTGTCATCAATGTTTATCATACACTGTCATCAATGTTTATCATACACTGTCATCAATGTTTATCATACACTGTCATCAATGTTTATCATACACTGTCATCAATGTTTTTCATACACTTCCATCAATGTTTATCATACACTGTCATCAATGTTTATCATACACTGTCATCAATGTTTATCATACACTGTCATCAATGTTTTTCATACACTTCCATCAATGTTAATCATACACTTCAACCAATGTTTATCATACACTGTCATCAATGTTTATCATACACTGTCATCAATGTTTATCATACACTGTCATCAATGATTATCATACACTTCCATCAATGTTAATCATACACTGTCATCAATGTTTATCATACACTGTCATCAATGTTTTTCATACACTTCCATCAATGTTAATCATACACTTCAACCAATTTTTATCATACACTGTCATCAATGTTTATCATACACTGTCATCAATGTTTATCATACACTGTCATCAATGTTAATCATACACTTCAACCAATGTTTATCATACACTGTCATCAATGTTTATCATACACTGTCATCAATGTTTATCATACACTGTCATCAATGTTTATCATACACTGTCATCAATGTTAATCATACACTTCAACCAATGTTTATCATACACTGTCATCAATGTTTATCATACACTGTCATCAATGTTTATCATACACTTCCATTCAATGTTTATCATAACACTGTCATCAAGGTACATACACTGTATTTTCTTCATACACTTCCATCAATGTTTATCATACACTTACATCAATGTTTATCATACACTTCCATCAATGTTAATCATACACTGTCATCAATGTTTATCATACACTTCCATCAATGTTTATCATACACTGTCATCAATGTTTTTCATACACTTCCATCAATGTTAATCATACACTTCAACCAATGTTTATCATACACTGTCATCAATGTTTATCATACACTGTCATCAATGTTTATCATACACTGTCATCAATGTTTATCATACACTTCCATCAATGTTTATCATACACTTCAACCAATGTTTATCATACACTGTCATCAATGTTTATCATACACTGTCATCAATGTTTATCATACACATCCATCAATGTTTATCATACACTGTCATCAATGTTTATCATACACTGTCATCAATGTTTATCATACACTGTCATCAATGTTTATCATACACTTCCATCAATGTTAATCATACACTTCAACCAATGTTTATCATACACTGTCATCAATGTTTATCATACACTGTCATTAATGTTTATCATACACTGTCATCAATGTTTATCATACACTTCCATCAATGTTAATCATACACTTCAACCAATGTTTATCATACACTGTCATCAATGTTAATCATACACTTACATCAATGTTTATCATACACTGTCATCAATGTTAATCATACACTTACATCAATGTTTATCATACACTGTCATCAATGTTAATCATACACTTACATCAATGTTTATCATACACTTCCATCAATGTTAATCATACACTTCAACCAATGTTTATCATACACTGTCATCAATGTTTTTCATACACTGTCATCAATGTTTTTCATACACTTCCATCAATGTTAATCATACACTTCAACCAATGTTTATCATACACTGTCATCAATGTTTATCATACACTGTCATCAATGTTTATCATACACTGTCATCAATGTTTTTCATACACTGTCATCAATGTTTTTCATACACTTCCATCAATGTTTATCATACACTGTCATCAATGTTTATCATACACTGTCATCAATGTTTATCATACACTGTCATCAATGTTTATCATACACTGTCATCAATGTTTTTCATACACTTCCAGCAATGTTTATCATACACTTCAACCAATGTTTATCATTCACTTCCAGCAGTGTTTATCTTACACGTAAACCAATGTTAATCATACACTGTCCTTCGCCTAGTAAGCTAAAGTATGAACACAGACACATCCTTGTGTCTGTCATACTTTACATTCTCAGAGAATACACCAACTACTGGTCGGCTATTCGGTTCAGCTTTAGTTTGAGTCTGTTGAGAACTCCAGAGAGGTGTGAGGCAGGGCTGTTTCATGTCTCCAGATCTGTTTTGCTATTTAGTTAAAATAATATGTAACATTTCAAAAACATAATGGAAACCTCTAACAGCGGACATAACATCAACGATAGATGATATAGTAATAGTACTGGTTGCACAGGATGTGCAGCATTTAGTAGATGTTATTGTACAAAATAAGGTAAGGGGGTTTGAATTAAATTGTTAGAAAGCAGAAATTATAGTCATTTCCAAGAAGAAAGAAATGTCACAATATAACATTCAAGTAAATGGGACTATTCATCAACATGTGAACGGGTACACATTTTTTGGAAAAGTCATAACATCTGCCAGTGCACGCTTTATGGAGACTAGAACAAGAATCCATCCATCATGTGCCATGCTGATAAGCGTGGGCAGTCATGTTTTGCCACCGTACTCGATCACCAGAGTCGTGGATCAGCTCCGTGTTTCTGTCTCGACCATGCCACGTGGCCAAGCCATCCAGGTATTTAATTCTTGGTCTTCCCTTTGGTCTCCTCCCTTCGATCTTGCTAGTTATCGCCAAGTATGAAATTATTTCTTCTCATAAAATAATGTTGACTGTCTGCGTCTAATGTCTCTAATGAGTTTACGATCTTCATTTGTTTCTTAAAGGACTTGTTTATTGGTTTTTCTGTCTGTCCATGGTATTCTTTGCATTTTCCTCAGAAACTACATTTCCACAGCCATCAGCTGTTTTTCAGCTTGACTGCTCATTTAAGAAATTCAAAACAATGTTTTCCCGTAGTGAATTTGAATAACGAAGACACAAACAATAGATTGCACTATTTATTACCTGGCATATTTCGCTACATCTCGTCAGGTACATACTGCAGAAATCACACAACTTACGTGAATTAACTAGATAAATCCTTCGAGTTGAAATATACACATATTCGCACAGTAATGTCAATTATCTACCACGGTAATTTTAAGCTGACTAACATGTCTTTCTGTTTGCATAATTCTGGCTTGCGTTGATTGATCATAATTACTTCTGCTAACTTTAACAAGCGAGTATTTTGTGTGTTAAACAACACGCGAAAGGCAGTGTCTCTGTCAACCACATGGCCGCTTTCGATAATGTGCCTACCAATTGAAGACGCCGGGAGCTTCCGGTGTGTCGGCCCCACGAGGCTAGCATCTCCTGTGTGTTGTATCTTGTTGACCCATTGAGGTATGTGTTCTGACACTCGTTTGTTAAGCTGTCTCTCTGTTCTACCAATGTAGAAGGCCTGGCATCTACATGTGAATTGGTAAATACAATTGTTTGTGGCGTACAGAGGAACAGGCTCTTTGACTGCTGGTGTAGGAATCGATACAGTTTTATATCTAATGACTGGAGTTGCAGCACAGAATGTTCGGCCTACTGCTGTAGTAAGCCGGTCTTGTAGACGTTGCATTACGTCATCTCCTCGAAAGGTTAGCTGAATGAATACCTTGAGTTTAGGGACTGTAGTTATGTCTGGTTTTGGTTTGGGCTGTTGGCAGTGGCGCTTTATAAATCCTGTGGAGTACCCATTCAGGTTTAAGACATTCTTCAGAGTTTCAAATTCCTCTGTCAGTGTGTCCTGGGTGCATATCTTTCTAGCACGGTCAAACAGGGTCCGTACTAAGCCCCGTTTGTACTGGACAGGTGTGAAGCTCTGAAAATTTAGGTATTGGCCAATCCATGTTCCTTTGCGATACACCGATCTTTGAATTGTGCCGTCTGCTCTACGTCTCATTAGAATATCTAGGAACGGCAACGCTTCGTTGTGTTCGTGTTCCATAGATAGAGAGATGTTTTTATGCGTCTTGTTCATTGTGGCCTGGAACGATGTTGCTTGTAGCTCGTCTGTGGTGATAATTAGTATATCGTCCACATAACGACGGTAAAAGGCCAAGTTGTTGATGTCTGAGGATCTCTTTTCTTCTAAATGTGCCATGAAGATGTCCGCTAGAATAGGACCAAGAGGACTCCCCATGGCCACTCCGTCAATTTGGCGGTATGACTTAGTTAGAAAATTGAATTGTATGTTGGCGGTACATAGTAGTAGTAGCCTCTCCAGAATAGGTGTTGGTATGCCTAATTTTAGTTGTTTGTCTTCAATGCGTTCCCTTATTATTTTCACTGTCTCCTGTAATGGAACGTTGGTGAATAGGGAGGCTATATCCATGGATGCCATGTGTTTGTTATTTATGTCCATAGTATCCAATAATTCCACCAGTTGGAATGTATCTCTGAGTATTTTTGGATCGAAGGACTGTCGTACTGGCTTTAAAATTTCGGCTAGCCATCTCGCCATTCGGTGTTGTGCAGAGTTAACCATGGACAGGATAGGTCTTAGCGGGATGCCGGGCTTGTGAAGTTTGGGTAGACCGTACATCTGAGGAGTGTGCGAGCCACGTGGTGTGAGCGTTTTTGCAGTGGCCTCACTGATGAGTCCCGCATTCACAAGTGACTGGATCTCTTTCCTCATTATTGCATCCAGGTCCTCCGACTTGTTTACTTTTTGATCTATCCTGAATTTAGATTCATCTGACAATATTTCATCCATTTTTCTCTGGTAGTCTGACATGTCCATCAGTACTGCACCGCTCCCTTTGTCAGGTTTCAGTATGACGAGGGTTTTGTTAGCCTTTACCGCTTTTAACGCAGTAAGGTGTTCGTTAGTCAACGGACATGTCTGTTTGGAGTGTGTTGTGCGATACTGGTGTTCTAAATCTACCAGTTTGACCTTCAGCCACCCGACCGACTCAGCAGAAGTAGGTGATAACTTGGAGACTTGATCAAACAACATTTCAAACTGTGCTTGCGACTCAACACGGTTGATGTGTTTAGGCTTTATGCAGAATTTTAATCCGTATGCAAGGGCCTCCGTTTCAATGTTGTTGAGTACGTACGACGATAAGTTCCTCACATACTTCTCTGGGCTGTCTAGTACTGACGTTGTTACCTTTTCAGTGCTCAGTGATTTGTTGAGGCGAGCATTCTCTGCGATTTTCACCGTGTACACTGTTTCTGTGCAGAATTTAGTGAACTTTAAGTAGCCATACAAGCTCAATTCTTTGGTGACGTAGTAGGCTAATCTACCGCATGGAATTAAAGCGGCAATGTACGCCGATGACCTGGTTCTATGGAGCACAAATGAATATGCATCAGTGGCCACTAGATTGCTACAAAGAGCTGTAGATACATTTTTTGCATGGGCAAATAGATGGTGTGTCAGCATAAACACTGACAAGTGCAGCACCACCCTATTTACCCTCTCTCCAAAACAAAAGGCAGGGATCATCCAGATAAATTGAACACCCCTAAGAGAAGATAAAGAACCAACATACCCTGGAGTAACATTTGATGGCAGTCTGACATGGAGAAAGCACATCAACAAAGCAGTAGCAAAAGCCAGAAGGAAAATAGCCATCCTGAGAAAGCTAAGTGGAACCACATGGGGAGCCAGTGGGAAAATACTTAGCAAAGTTTATCAACAGAGCATACGACCACACCTGGAATGCGGGTCAACTGCGTGGTGTTCGTCATCAAAAACCACACTACAAGAGCTGGAAAAGGTGCAAATTCAAGCACTTAGAGTCACCACAGGAAGATTGATTGATTGATTGATTGATTTAGGAACCGATATCACAGCATTCGGGACATTCCCATAAGCGCTCCGTCCCCATCCTCAGCAGCCAGCGAAGAGTTCCAACACTAATAGTTCCAGTAGCAATCTGATTATATGTCCGTCTCGCCTTTCCTCTGAGCGTCGAGCGTCGGCCAGATCCCCTCGTCACACCTCGCTGTCTCATTCTTACCAGACTATGGTGATCCATTTGCTCCTCCGAGGTGTACACGTGCTCCCACAAGGCCGCAACCACGTCTGCCTTGTCATGCATCAATACTCCACCAAGTTTTGCCAAGCCAGCCAATCTGTCCGCCTGTTCATTCCCCAGCACACCGGCATGCCCAGGAGAAAAGATCCAGGTGATGCTTGCTACCCGTGACCTCCGAAGCGAAGCAAGCCACTCTGCACGAAGCTTGCCTGTTCTCACCCTGCTCAGCATGCTTTCTGAGTCAGTTACAATCACAATGTGTGTATGTATCGTGTTTTCTATCCAGCGGAAAGCTGCACTGACCGCCTCCACCTCCATTCTTAAGCTAGATGTAGTGTCATCATACGCCAGGCTCTCCTGCACCAAACGCCGACCATTAGTTTTTGCCAAGAACCCCCAGGCACTTCTCCTACTTCTCAACACCGACCCATCCGTGTAGATAATCACATCACCCGGGCGAGAATTTTCCTGAATTAGTTGCTGAATTTCAACTTCCGTGGCCCCTGCTGGCCACTCCCTGCACCCCCGGCTCAATGTGATTATAACTCTGCACACGTCTGACTGCACGGCTGGCACTCTGACCCACTCCTCTCCTCGCCTGATGTTCTCCCAGGGGCACACCTGTCTGATCGTATCCTCCGCCTGAGCCATCCATGATTTCCCTCTTATCAGTCTCTGACCCTTAACTACGTCCAGCGCCTCATGCAACGGGTTATCTGTGTCTGCAGCTACTCTGAGGTATGCCTTCGCTTGCATCACCTTGTGCCTACCAGCACAGTAGGAAGGATGAGATCAACCCCTATAGTGGAAATGGAGAAGATGGGGAGGACACAAGCACTGAGAGAGCGCAGAGATACAAAAACGTAATACAAAAAGACAATATGAAAAGAATAATATAAGGATAATATAATAAGAAACGTTCTTCAGCTTGCCAGGCCACCCTATGAAAAACAGATGTGAAAACCTAGCTATGGAGCGGTTGAAAAGAAATAGTTTTATCCACCAGGCCAAACGACTCTGCAGAGAAACCACCGACCTGCCCACAGTTGGTATCTCCCTAGCAACTATTTCAGAGCGAACTCCATGGAAAGATGAACATAGATTATCATTACAAATCCAGACAAAAGTGAGAGGAATATTTGACAAGGAAGAACAGAACAGTGTGCAGCGCAGAACAGCCACTCTCAGTTTCCTTGATGAAGAATACCCACAGGACCTCTGGATCCTAGTCTACACAGATGGGTCAGCACAAAATGTTGTTCGAAATGGAGGAGCGGGAGTGCACATAGAATACCCAAATAATACTAGGGACACAGCCAAAGTACCGACAGGAAAGTATTGCCATAACTATGATGCTGAAATTGAGGCAATCAAGATAGCAACAGAGAAACTACTAAATACTAGCAATGGTACACAGCTTGTGCTGCTATTGACAGATGCAAAATCAGTACTCGAGGCGTTCCTGTCTGGGAAATTGCCAGTACTAAGATCACTACTTTCTGAACTTAGCAGTCAGCATAAGGTCACCATACAGTGGATACCATCCCACTGTGGAGTACCCGGAAACGACAGAGCTGATAAATTGGCTAAGGAAGGAGCCAAATAAGAACAGCCTGATGTACCCGTTACATACCACCAAAAGAAAAGAATGATCAAATCAGTCAGAAAGCCACCAAAACCTGCTCAAGATGACTGCCACGTTATGGACAGACCAGAACAAGTCATTATTCTGCGCCTCAGAACAGGACACAATAGATTACGCAACCACATGTATACAAAATTCAAGATTGGTGAATCAGTCATGTGCATATGTGGATTGGCGTAGCAGACAGAAGAGCACATACTCCAAGACTGCCTAAAATATAACATATCTAGGCAAACCTTCTGGCCTAGAGAGACGACAGTGGAAGATAAACTCTATGGACCACTGTGTGAACTAAAGAAGACAGTTAAATTCATACAAGATACAACATTGCAGTTATAGACAAATTTCAAGCGAACGAAAGAAGAAGAAGAACTGGTAGGTAGGAAGAATTTGACTGGTAGCCACTGGACACACGAAGCAGAGGGAGGACTAGCACCTCATGGAGAAGAGAAGTAGAGATAGTGATGTATAATATGGAGCAGCACATGGACGGGGCTGCAGGTAGCAACAAAAGACAGAGCGGCCAGGCGTGAGTTGGCTGCGGGGGGAGGGGGGGGGTTGCTCCCATGGTAGATAAGGGGGAGAAGATGAAACTCCGGCAGCAAAGGATAGAGCAATAAGCGTATGAGCTTAATTGTGGCTCAGAAATTCAAGATGAATGGAAAATGACAGCAGGACGTCTATGGAGCAAGTGCTTGTGAAATTAACGAGGTATAAAAGCTTCTATCTGTCAGTTAAAAGCCAAATTGCACGCTTTCTTTAACCTGCATTGTAGACAGGTGTTTCCACGCATCTGTAATTTAGAGTAAAAGAAGATACGTCAATGTTGCGCAAGTTAAAACTACGGTGAAGCAATTCCTCATGTTGCGTGTTCAGTAGAGACCTAGAGGATCTAGTAAATGATACGGTACTGTAATATGTATACACACTGTTTGTTTATAGTAAAACAAAATTATTCCCTAACACCCTCACCCCCACCTTTTTATTTTAACCCATGGATTACGGTCTGATTTACCGGAGTTTTATTATAAATCACCGGACATCCACTCCCTGATATTATTGGACCTGCCGCGGGACTGCAGTCATGAATGGGGTTTTCCCCCACAAATACCGTTGTCCCGGTTACAACTAGCAGAAGTGGTCGAATTTTCGTTTGTTTCAGCTCGAGAGCTCTGGCCCAGTCTCATAAATTCAGTACGGGATAATTGTCATAATTTTCTGGTTTTTTAGTTAGTTAGTTAGTTAGTCGACAGATCATCCTCGTTGCACATCGGACCATTCAGTCCATAAGTGCTCGGATCCCCTCCTCAGCAAATCCCGCAGCGTGTAGCGGCTAACGACGCCAGTTCTGTGTTGGTTTATCAATCTTCTTTGGCTTCCTGCGTAGTGTTCTTGTTTGGCCACCCCTCTTTTAATTTGCTGCTCTCGCAGTCTGGCCATTGTTGTAGATTCACAGTCATCACTTGGTTCTTGCAAAAGTCTCACTTCTCGTAGAGCATTCAGAATGTCAGCCTGGTCCATGGCGCGTCCGCCCTCCACAGTAGCCTCACCTGCGAGCTTGTCAGCCCGCTCATTTCCTTGTACTCCCGCATGACCTGGCACGAAGATGAAACTAATCTTTGCCAGCCGAGACCGCTCCAGAGGCAGCAACCATTCTCTTCGGATCGACCCCTCCTCTATCCTCTTGATCATGTTCATTGAGTCGCTAAGGAAACAAGCCCTAGTGAATGTCTGTGTCTCGAGCCATGTTATTGCTTTACTTACTGCCATGACTTCCATGGTCAGGCTACTTGTGGTTTCAGTGAAAGCACCAGAGTCCTCCTTCACAATTCTCCCTCCGGCCCGAGCTGTAAAGGCCCATGAGCTTCTCACATGTCGGACGACCGACCCATCTGTGTAGATGACCGCGTCACTGTCTAGCGAATTCTCGAAAATCAACGCTTGTACTTCAGCCTCCACAGCAGCCGGATTTTCCTTGTCTGCATTTTCTATCTAGTTGGATGCAAACTGAAAAGGATGTGCAGAAGTCTGTTGGCACTTGCACCCACTCCTCGCCAGGTTCTAAGTCCTCAAGTGAACACACCTGTTGAAGAATGTCTTCGGCTTGACCCATCCACGACCGTCCTCTTTTTAACCTGCTGCCCTTCACCTTCCTAATTTCACTATGCAGTGGATGCTGTGTGTTTGCGTTAATTCTGAGGTAGGCGTGTGCCCTGGTTTTTTGAAAGGTAAGAAAAGGCAGCGTGGAGGAGTTGATCAACTCTTTCTATTCCGAGCGCTACTTCAAAGCAATAAATATTGAGCTCTGGTAGGGTTCATTTACTAATACTGCGGGGCCGATTTTAGCTACCACTTCAGAAAGAGTAAGATACTGTAACAGCTGTCTATGATAGTTGTTTTTGTTGTTGTTCATCCCAAAGCTGCGGAGTTGTCTACTCTTGGCAGCCCGATGCCATTAGTATGAATGTGCTGGTCCTCTGTTGCTGTTCCAGGTACCCATAGATTGACGTAGTAACTGTTGAATCTTCCATCCTAGACCAGTTTCCCCCACTGACCCAATGACTGAGTTAGTAACTGTTGGAGCTTCCAACCTAGACCAGTTGCCGTCCACTGACCCATAACTGAGTTAGTAACTGTTGGACACCGCTGGCTGTAGTAGTTTCCCCTTGCCGTTTGAACGTGAAAGGCACTATGAAAGAAGGTGGATAATTGTTTCTTACGGGTGGCTGGCTGCACAAGGGTTATGTCGGGGATTGATGCGGCTTATATCGCTACTGATTATAACATGCCCCTATTCGGAACTGACAGATTGGGATGTCGTTATTTATCTCTGTATATTGCCTTTAATCATTATCGTCTCCGTGGCCAAAGGCTTGCGAACGCGGTTCGTGAGCCGCTTACCAGGCGTTAGAAACGCAGCCTCAACCGATTTGTGCAGCAGACCGTGTCGCGTTGTTATAAACGTGTTGGTATGGGAGCCGGTCGTTCAGAAAGCAATGGCAAACTACTGAACGTAAAAACTTGCCTAGTACATCAGCAGCTGAAAAATGCTGGTGTTGACTGCAACGTCCTGCAAGGGATATGCAACATTTAAAATAATATTGCCGTTACTAAGTTAATGATCTATGTGGGATCCCAATCAGAAATGTAGGGGTGCTAGCCGCAACGTTAAGTACTATCACAGGCGAGCAATCACCGTTTTTCAGAAGTGACTATTTTTGACACCGGTCAGGCAACAAATTTGTCAGACAACTAATTTGACTTCCAGGTTTGCGTCCAATAATCAGTATTCACTGTTCCTCACACTGGTGTTTCTTTTTGGATGATTAACAAGATCATCTACACTTCAGATCCTAGAGAGACACAGTCTATATGGGTGAAATATAGATTACGCCCCTGGGTACCCAAGAGTACAGCTAATAATGGCTCGTTTGAAAAGTAAATTTAGCTGATCTTGGTCAACCCCCCTTCCCCCCCCCCAGTGAGTAAAAAAGAGAAGGTTAGATGCCTAGATTTATGTTTACTACTGGACTACTAGGCGGAGCAGGTTATCCCCCCCCTCCCCGACAATACTCCCTTCCTCGGTTGCAATTAATCCGCCATCCAAGTACCCAACACACACGTATGCACACTTGGAAAATAACAGATAACTACGAGTTAAAGCAAACTGCAATTATCTTTATTACTATCACTATACAGCAATCTTTATTACTATCACTATGAAACTGATTATTTCTAGGATGATGATGATAAATACTGTGATATGACAGTTACAACATCCATATACAGTAGGCGAATAAATAAAGCCTCAACGTAACTTCTTGTAAACTGCCTGGATCTGTGGTATGTGGCCGGGAATGTAGGTGCAATGATGCCTCAATTCCAATAAGATTCTACTAATGCCCAGTAAAAACAGCCGGTCGATATTGGGAACCAGTGTTCCGTCCTATAGCCCCCTGGTCTCTCCTCGTTGTCACTGAATGGGAAAACCTGGTGAATTTGATGAGAGCTAGGAATACATTCAAAAATGTGCAGTGTCTAAGTTATATATCAATACAATCCTGGGTAATACATACAATATATTACCCCCATACACACACCCACAATGACAAGTCTAGCAGTGTCTCTCTTCCAGATGTACTGCGTTCACTGTCCTCTCTCTCTCTCTCTCTCTCTCTCTCTCTCTCCTCTCTCTCTCTCTCTCTCTCTCTCTCTCTCTCTCTCTCTCTCCTCTACATCACTCTCCAACTGTCGAGTCGGGGAGGCTTTTCCAATAGTCGAACACGCCTGTAGTGACATCACGCCTTCCCTTTTACCGGTCCCGTCATAAGTAATGCAATGTCCTAAGTCAATATCACTTAATATGACGCCCAGTTCTTTGCATTCGTCAAAAATTGTTACAGCAGATTAAATGATCAGTGGTGTTATTACACGAGTGTGTGGTCGCCGGGCTTACGTACTGGTGATCAGTCTCTGCGTTCAGCCTCAGTGAGTTACGATAAACGCTCGTTCATCACGCACTTACTACGAACACAATATACCCATTACATAGTTTCCGTCATGTCTAGACCACTCTACATCTACTTCAACACACCATGCGAGTAACAAAATATTCACAATGGAGTTTAACATATTAGACGTAGAGCCTGCTACACCCTTCGGCAATCTGTATGGGGAATGCCATTTATAAAGCACAATACACATACACCTCGGTGTAATACATTTCAATAAGAGCCTATTACAGCGATAGACAATATGCCAATTACCGCGGTTAATAATAATAATAATAATCGCACAACATTTAATCACACTGGGGTGGTATAACTATGTTGAGCATCTGCATTCAGTATAACCACAATATATTAAGAAATATGTATAGAAGCATACGTAAATTGGGAATATGAACATAAAATAAACAATAACATATAAACAAAAACAAATATCCAAGAACCATAATCCTAGCGTAGAAGTATATTCCTACGTGTATAATAAGAATGGCAAATCTAGAAAGACACCATAGTAATGTTTTATGTACAGGATAATGAGACTGAGTTTTCATTGAAGTACCATACATCGGACAACGAAGTGAACGTCCAAATAGGTACAGATTCGTTGCTTAGATGAAAAGTAACTCGTACATATTTCCATAAGAAATTCTTAACACAAGAAAATCAGACTTCGATAAATGACATCTATATTTTACATCGCTCATACCTGAGTTTTCGTATGCATCAATCTAGCGAGAATGACAAAGCACCGTCAGCTTATACTGGTTTGTAATTACTCTTATCTGTGGGGTAACTTTGATTTTGCTGATCTACGCGACGGGTGTTAGCAATGTGTGTTTATGGGCTGAGGTCAGTTCGTCGAATTTCACACGTCCGCCTTACCTTTCCCGCCCTGACCAGTTCTCGTGTCTGCACGGTCGGCTGTACGTGTCATCCTGACACCTCCCAGTTTATTACACTTAGCGTTTCTATTCAGTCCAACACTTCACACATTTTATCCGCGTAAAGGCCCCAGGCAGTCTGACAATATGTTTAAGTCTTCAAGTTTTCAAGCAGGAATCTTATGTCTTATCAAGCAGGAATTTTACACCTGTACTCTGCTGGTGAACACATGACCTTCTAAGGCGTCAAATTTGAACTAGTTCAAACGTAGAAACCAGACTGTATTTGTTATGTCTACTGGTCGTCTTCGTGTGCAAGCTTACGTCATAGCTAGGTAGAGAGTCGTCCTGTACAATGGCGCGCAATTTGGCGCCAGCTTCTTAAACGTTGAGAATACCGTTTATTCTTCTGCTCATTCCTCCTGTATTCCTTAATTTGTCCATCTCGTTGTAGACCGAGATACATTCTGGAATGATATACGCGCGTTCTGTGACAACTCCCATATCATCAGTTTCATATATTCCCTTTTCAGTGCTGGCAAGGTCTTTTCATAGCCCACGAATTCGATATACAGCGGCGATTTATGTTTTATTCTAGTATTGAGCGTGATGTCGTCGTTGTCGTACTTCATAGCAACGGGTCACCCCATAATTGTTCCATTCCTGTGGCAGCAAAAACCACACAAAATGCCCACCATGGTTCCACATGAACTTATGAAGGAAACAATAGCTTTGACAAGACTAAATCATCGGAGCAAGGAGCACAAGCCGTCCCATACTTGAATATGCAGTTCATTGTCGAAGAAGACAGCCGTCCGAACAAACACGTAGCCTGCACACACATTATTGCATAAGGCAGCCACCGGAATGCCGGCGTCATGCGGTCATCTGTTCAGTTCAGGGCGTATTTGGCGGGAAGCCTGGCTGTTAATTCCGTAATTGTATTTCAATTTATTTTTAACGTTAGTCGCGTATCCTTTACAGGATGTCGCAGTCAGCCTCAACATTTTTTTGGGGGGCTGTATGTGATTTCTTGTCAAGTTTACGTTCAATAGTTTTTTATTGCTTTCTGGACGACCGGCTTACAAACCTTTGTATGAAAACCAACGCAATGAGGTCTGCTGCCAAATCGCCCGCAGCTGTGTTTCGAACGCGGTATGTTGGATTACGAATTGCTTCCGGAACACCTTCGCCACTGAGTCGGTTGTATTTCAGTGGCAACTCTTAATCTCTCCAGAATGATCCTGGTTACAACTTTCCTTGCAACTGACAAAAACATTCCTCAATACTTTTCACACACGTGCCTTTTTTTTTTTTTTAACAGTTCAATAAACTATATGTATATTGCTTGTGTGTGTTCGTGCACGCACGCGCGCACAGAGAGATCTTTCCTACATAAACTGTAATATTCCCAATCTTGTCACTTTACTTATTAACGTCTTGCCTGAACATAAAATTAGCTCATACTGAGCTATGAATACAGGATGCTGTCTCTGGCAACTCGTAAATCAGCTGTTTTTACCCACGTGAACTCGATTATGTAGATTGCTGGGTTTTGATAGCCGGCTCTGAAGAACGAAGCGGTGTCTATTTCTTGACCAAGGTTCTCTGCAAGCGGTATGTTTTTTTTACTGTCTCAGGAACCAGAACATTGAATGAACGTGAAATTGGTGGGTGTGAGGTGGGATGACAAAACACAAGAAGGGCTGTTCTTTTTTTTTTTCCTCACAGGGTTCTGGCTGAGATGTGTCTTTAGTTCTGGATGTTGCGTTGGGGATATACTCTCTCATCTCTCTCTCCCTCCCTCTTTATCTCCCCTCCCTCCTTATTTTCCAACATTCTGCGAGTTCTTTGGCTCGTTGTTATTGTGTTGTAAGCCTGAAGCATCAGACAGTGTATGTTGTGTGTGTGTGGGGGGGGGGGGGGGGGGGGGAAGACAGACAGACAGATAACCTTTTTTCCATATCTAATTTTCTGTACCCTGTAAGCCCCTGCCTCCAAGCCTCTCTCTGTCTCTCTCTGTGTCTCTCTGTCTGTCTGTCTGGCTCTCTCTCTCTCTCTCTCTCTCCTCTCTCTCTTCTCTCTCTCTCTTTCTCTCTCTCTCTCATTCTCGCCCTTTCTTTCGCCCGTTCCTTTTTACCCTCTCCCTTATTTCGCCTGTTCTGTATCCTACTTATCTCTGCCTCCATCGTGTCACCATTTCCATTCCTTTCCTATCCCTCTTCTTTTCCTGCCCATCCATCCTCCGTAGTGTTCCCCACTTACGTTCCCTGTTGCCTCATACTCGTAACCTCAGTTAAGCTAGCAGCGGCATGTGGGAGCTGAGCCAGGCTGTTGGATACCGGCTGCATAGTCGCCATGTTCCTGCCGTTCACAAACACTAGTTCATGTCTGTGTGTTATCTTATGTTATTGTTTGGTTGTTGTTCCCTTGATGTAGACTTCGGTCGAAACTTTCGCCCGTGTTAGTGTGTGGAGTTTTTGTTTTTCTAGTCAACGATCTTCTTAGTAACATATTGTGCTTTTATTCAATCATATTGCACGGCCTGTTGTCACAAGCTAGCAGACATCATCTACACGCCTTGTTGTCACAAGATAGCAGACATCATCTACACGGCCTGTTGTCACAAGCTAGCAGACATCATCTACCATGGCCTGTTGTCACAAGCTAGCAGACATCATCTACCATGGCCTGTGTCACAAGCTAGCAGACATTATCTACACGCCTTGTTGTCACAAGCTAGCAGACATCATCTACACGGCCTGTTGTCACAAGCTAGCAGACATCATCTACATGGCCTGTTGTCACAAGCTAGCAGACATTATCTACACGCCTGTTGTCACAAGCTAGCAGACATCATCTACATGGCCTGTTGTCACAAGCTAGCAGACATCATCTACATGGCCTGTTGTCACAAGCTAGCAGACATTATCTACACGCCTTGTTGTCACAAGCTAGCAGACATCATCTACACGGCCTGTTGTCACAAGCTAGCAGACATCATCTACACGGCCTGTTGTCACAAGCTAGCAGACATCATTTACACGGCCTGTTGTCACAAGCTAGCAGACATCATGTGCTTGACCTGTTGTCACAAGCTAGCAGACATCAACTACACGGCCTGTTGTCACAAGCTAGCAGACATCATGTGCTTGACCTGTTGTCACAAGCTAGCAGACATCATTTGTACGGCCTGGTATCACAAGCTGGTAAACATAATTGTACAGGATGGTGTAGAACAGATCCTCTGCGTGGCTGGAACCGTAAGGGCAGCTCCAACTTGGAGGAATCAGCTGATGACATGCTGTGGCAGTTGCGAGCAACACTTCTCCCAGCACAACTTGGAGGAATCAGCTGATGACATGCTGTGGCAGTTGCGAGCAACACTTCTCCCAACACAACTTGGAGGAATCAGCTGACGACATGCTGTGGCAGTTGCGAGCAACACTTCTCCCAGCATAACTCTCAACGACACACATGTACCTGGAGCTACCTGCTGAACCAACAGTGATGATTTAATTGCCACTATATATTTCCGGTGCCACGTTCGCGGCTTGACGCCGGCCTTCCGACCCTGTAATCGTGGATTGGAATCTGCATAAAATTTGGTGGAACTGCGGTAGAGCTGTGAAAGTGTAAACAATATAAAATGACACAAAGTAGTTCAGCTTTACATAACAGAGTTAAGACACATACAGAACGTTGCGGCGATTAGCCTTCATCAGCAAACAAACACATTCACAAACACAACATACAGTCAAGGAGATATCCTGTGACTACATCAGAAGGTGACGACAGGGCGAGAATGACTACATCAGAAGGTGACGACAGGGCGAGAAGAACAAAAGCATGGGGAAAAAAACGGCCAGTACTTCAATCAGATCAGCGGGGTTGCAATGGGTACTAAAATGGGCCCTAGCTATGCATGCCTTTTTATGGGCCACCTTGAGTACCAGATATGGCAACTCTACAACGGTAGAGTCCCTGAACTATACAGGCGATACATCGATGATGGTGTTGGTGTCACCTGTATGCCACTGGCGGATCTCGAAACATTCATAGACTTCTTCTCCAACTTTCACCCTACTATCAAACTCACTTCCCATATTTCCTCGACGTCTGTCAACTTCTTAGACCTTACTGTTTCCATTGGGACCCATGGTCTCACCACGACGGTCTACTACAAACCGACTGACTCTCACGCCTTTCTACTCTACACCTCCTCTCACCCTCCGTCCTGTAAAGACGCAATTCCTTATTCTCAACTTCTGCGCCTTCGACGACTATGCCAAGATGATGAGGATTTTCGCCACAGGGCTCAGGAAATGTTGGACTTCTTCAGGCTCCGTGGCTATCCTGATCATGTCCTATCATCAGCCTTCTGCCGGGCTCTACCCATTAGCCGCGCAGAGGCTCTCACCTCTGCACCTAAACCAAAAACCTTCGACCGGTACTTTCTCTTACCTACCATCCGCACAATATTTCAGTCAAAAATATCCTGTTTCGACATCTATCTATCCTTCAAGCTGACACTACTACCAGCGCGATATTTTCAGAGAAACCACTAGTGGCCTACAGACGTGACCGCAACCTCAAAGATGTACTCGTCCATAATAGAGTACAGGGATCTCCACCTCCACCATCACAATTAGGAACCAAGGCTTGCCTGAGATCTCGTTGCAAGACCTGCCCATATGTGATCCACACCCCAGTGGTGCGATTCCCTAAAGGCAGTTTACGCATCACAGAAGAATTTTCCTGCACCAGTCGCAACATCATTTACGCCATAATATGCAAACGGTGTGATATGAAGTATATTGGGAAGACGGGCCTCATGCTAGCCGACAGATTCCGCCAACATCTGATGGACATCAATACCAACGCCCCCAAGCCTGTCTCCACCCACTTCAACAACGTAAACCATCAAGGTGCTTGCGATGCCCAGGTCACTGTCATCCAGTCCTGCTCCTCTGGTGCTCAACATTGCAAGAATACAGAAAACTGGCTCATATTCAATATGGGGTGCCTAACATCACACGGCCTCAACACCCAACATAGTTTCATCTAATCGTAGTCATTTCCCCTCCCCTCCCCACTCTGTTGCTTCCACACCCTCATAGGTGTCACCCTCTTCCGGTCTCCAACCAGTCTTTTTCTCCACTAATATTATCCTCTACTCCAGTGTTTCCCTACCTTTTTTGTGCCATGCCCCACCTAAGCCTTTCTAAAATTCTTATTCCCCCCCCCCCCCCCCCCCCCCCCAACATATGCATCATTTTTAATATTCAAAAATTGAAATGTTCACTAAAGAAACTTGAATTTTGTTTTTAGAAGGGCTCACGGTTTCCAGCCGATTTCTTCCATTTTCGAATTGCCCCCCTTAACAATCGAATTGCCCCTCTGTGGGGCGTGCGCCCCACGTTGGGAAACACTGCTCTACCCTTTCTCCCTCGGCCCGATTCCGAGTGACCGAACCATCAGTTACTTGGGCATTTCACATTACCACTCTTGCAATTCAGCGTACACCAGTAATGTAATCACTAATCCCCCTACTAGTTAGCAACTACACTGTATATGCGGTCGGATGTGCGTGCACATAGATACTAGTTCATATGTGCATGTGTGTATGTGCACAGATATATATGTCTTTCTCTCTTTCTCTATCTCTCTCTCTCTCTCTCTCTCTCAATAATCTTACACCAACCCTCTCTCTCTGCCCATCTCTCTATCTCTCTGTCCCCTCTCTCTCTCTCTCTCTCTCTCTCTCTCTTCTCTCTCTCTCTCTCTCTTTCTCTCTCTCTCTCGCTCTCTCAACAATCTTACTTCTCTGTGCCTACTTATGCCATGTGTGGCGTGTTGTAGGCTCTTGTCCAATCTCTCTCTCTCTCTCTCTCTCTCTCTCTCTCTCTCTCTCTCTCTCTCTCTCTCTCTCTCTCTCTCAACAATCTTGCTTCTCTGTGCCTACCTATTCCATGTGTGGCGTGTCGTAGGCTCTTTTCCAATCGCTCTCTCTCTCTCTCTCTCTCTCTCTCTCTCTCTCTCTCTCTCTTCCATCGTGCTTCTCTGTGCCTACCTATTCCAACTATATTGCTGGTGGTCGGATATTACACAACCCCAATAACACAACCACTGGGGGTTTGATCCTCATATACGTTGTATAAAAATCAACCTTACTGGCTCTATTTCATAGGGTACAGTATGAGTGAAGCCTCGTATGTGTAGACCGATCGACCCCGCATACATCAGGTGGCGTGTCGTAGGCACTTTTCCAATCTCTCTCTCTCTCTCTCTCTCTCTCTCTCTCTCTCTCTCTCTCTCTCTCTCTCTCTCTCTCTCTCTCTCTCTCTCTCTCTCTCTCATCTTGCTTCTCGGTGCCTACATATTCCAACTATATTGCTGGTGGTCTGATTTTAACACAACCACTGGGTGATTTGATCCTCAAATACGTTGTATAACAATCAACCTTACTGCCTCTATTTCATAGGGAACAGTATGAGTGAAGCCTCGTATTTGTAGACCGACCGACCCCGCATACATCAGGGGCGTGTCGTAGGCACTTTTCCAATCTCTCTCTCTCTCTCTCTCTCTCTCTCTCTCTCTCTCTCTCTCTCTCTCTCTCTCTCTCTCTCTCTCTCTCTCTCTCTCTCTCTCTCTCTCTCTCTCTCAGTCTTCCATCTTGCTTCTCTGGTGCCTACATATTCCAACTATATTGCTGGTGGTCTGATTTTAACACAACCACTGGGTGATTTGATCCTCAAATACGTTGTATAACAATCAACCTTACTGCCTCTATTTCATAGGGAACAGTATGAGTGAAGCCTCGTATTTGTAGACCGACCGACCCCGCATACATCAGGGGCGTGTCGTAGGCACTTTTCCAATCTCTCTCTCTCTCTCTCTCTCTCTCTCTCTCTCTCTCTCTCTCTCTCTCTCTCTCTCTCTCTCTCTCTCTCTCTCTTCCATCTTGCTTCTCGGTGCCTACATATTCCAACTATATTGCTGGTGGTCTGATTTTAACACAACCACTGGGTGATTTGATCCTCAAATACGTTGTATAACAATCAACCTTACTGCCTCTATTTCATAGGGAACAGTATGAGTGAAGCCTCGTATTTGTAGACCGACCGACCCCGCATACATCAGGGGCGTGTCGTAGGCACTTTTCCAATCTCTCTCTCTCTCTCTCTCTCTCTCTCTCTCTCTCTCTCTCTCTCTCTCTCTCTCTCTTCCATCTTGCTTCTCTGTGCCTACATATTCCAACTATATTGCTGGTGGTCTGATTTTAACACAACCACTGGGTGATTTGATCCTCAAATACGTTGTATACAATCAACCTTACTGCCTTTATTTCATAGGGAACAGTATGAGTGAAGCCTCGTATTTGTAGACCTACCCACTCCGCATACCCCATGTGGTATGTCACAGGCAGTTTTCCAACCTCTCTTATTTTATTATATAGTTAATGTTATACTCTCTCTCTCTCTCTCTCTCTCTCTCTCTCTCTCTCTCTCTCTCTCTCTCTCTCTCTCTCTCTCCTAATAATCTTGCTTTTCTGTGCCTACCCACACCATGTGTATTACCTGTGGTTGCGTCTTATGCATCCCCTATAAAACAAGCACTGGGCGATTTTGATTTTTAAATACGGTGTATAACAATCAACCGTACTGGCTCTAGTTCATAGCTAACAGTATAAGTGAAGCCTCGTATGTGTAGACCGACCCATCCGCATTCCTCATGCGGTATGTCGCAGGCAGCTTTCCAACCTCTCTCTCTCTCTCTCTCTCTCTCTCTCTCTCTCTCTCCTACATCTTGCTTCTCTGTGCCTACCTACTTCACGTGTATTACCAGTGGTTGGATCTTATACAGCCCCAATAACTCAAGCACTGGGCGAGTAGATCCTTAAATATGTTGTATAACATCAACCATACTGACTATTTCATAGGGTACAGTATGAGTGGAACGTCGTACGGTAGACCGACATACTCTGCATACCTCATGTGGTATATCACAGGCACTTTTCCTCTCTCTCTCTCTCTCTCTCTCTCTCTCTCTCTCTCTCTCTCTCTCTCTCTCTCTCTTCTCTCTCTCTCCCTCTCTCTGCTCTCTCTCTCTCTTTGCTCTCTCTCTCTCGCATGCTCTCTCTCACTCGCTCTCTCTCCCTCTCTCTCTCTCTCTCTCTCTCTCTCTCTCTCTCTCTCTCTCTCTCTCTCTCTTCTTACATATACTTTGCACATGCCCACATACACTAGCATTTTGTCTTTTGAGGTGTGTCTATGTATGTATGCACGTTCACGCATATCAGTCCACCCAGACTTTAAGACTCGCCCCTATAATAACACAATGGGGTTTTGGTTAGTACCACCCTCAACCTTGCGCGATTGCTCAGATACCCTTACCAGACCAGTTACAGTCCTTCCTGCCCCGCCCCCTTCCTTCTATGTGCTCACTGAACCGTAACACCCGGCACCGGGTATCAGAATACATCGGAGATTTTCTTAGTCACTTACAGATCCGAACGGTGAGGTGAGTATGAACGTTTTCTCTATTAACATTTTTTTCAATTAAACATTTTCTTCAACTAACATTCTTTTCAATTAACATTTTTTTCAATTCTCATTTTCTCTTCATTGCTTCCATTTTTCCATGCTTTTGTTCTTCTCGCCCTGTCGTCACCTTCTGATGTAGTCACAGGAGATCTCCTTGACTGTATGTTGTGTTTGTGAATGTGTTTGTTTGCTGATGAAGGCTAATCGCCGCAACGTTCTGTATGTGTCTTAACTCTGTTATGTAAAGCTGCATTACTTTGTGTCATTTTATATTGTTTACACTTGGAATCTGCAGTACGGCGGATTATTACAATTGACGCGGGCGTCGAGGTCGACCCAGCCTGACATGGGTGGCAGGAGATGTTTTGGGACGTGAAAGAGGCCAGCTGAAGGGCCGATTGGTCTATACAAATATGGGTCTAGGAGACCGGCTGAAGGGCCTATTGGTCTATACAAATATGGGTCTAGGAGACCGGCTGAAGGGCCGATTGGTCTATACAAATATGAGTCTAGCACCGTATGTCCCACACGTATTAGTACTATTAGTGCGTGTCAACTTTACTGATACAGTATTATGTTTACAGGTAGTCATCAGTCCAGGGCAGGCCAGCATGCAGGGTGGTTTCTTCAGACCCTGCAGGATTGAGGGGCAGTAGCTAGGGGTTGAAGTCGTCTGCCTCGGACTCGTGGGTATAATATAATCACACCAACATTTTAGAGTACACCTGACGTAAGTTAAGGAACGTCTCCACTGAGTAAAATATGATAAATTTTTTAATGGTTGCATATCCTTTACAGGACATTGCTGTCAACATCAGCATCTTTCAGCTGATTGTTGATTTCTTGGCAAGATTACGCGCTTTGTTTGCCATTGCTTTCTGAGCGGCCGGCTCATATACCCCGTAAGTTACCGACGCGATTCGAACCACTGCTGATTCTCACCGTCGTCACGTTACTTACGAGAGTATACCAGATTACGGAGAAAAGTCGCTAACCTCTAGGCCAGGAAGCCGGCAAATATGCTAACAACCTTCAAATACGAAATGTAGACATTTGTGACTTCCCCTTAGTTCCAACAATATTCTCCCAGCGTGGTTTTCCCGGCTTGCAAGTCAAATTATGCTTGTATAATTGTGTCCTGTCCCACATTGGGCGCACACTTCTGTAATATAGATAGTTGTACGCGTATATTGTTATCATGTGGATAACTGATGTATTGTAACACGGTTTTAACAACTGCATCAGAATATGGTTGGAAAAAAAAATAAACACACAAAGAGAGAGAGAGAGAGAGAGAGAGAGAGAGAGAGAGAGAGAGAGAGAGAGAGAGAGAGAGAGAGAGAGAGTTTGTATGTTTGTATTTACTCAGCTGTTTATTGAGCGGGCGGTGTTTCGATTTCTTCTGCAGTTGCTAATGTAAGAAGATTTTCAGTAAAATAAGTTCTCCAATTACCACTTCAACTAAGTCCCAGTGTTCCTTCTGCGGGGAATGACACATTGCAGCAGTCAAGGACAGAAAACGGTAACGCCGACAAGGTTTCTCTCACCATTCTAGGACACCGTGGACACGACACGACAAACTGAATTATCTGATCATACACCGGCCTTTTGGGGATGGGTGTGGTGGTACCATTGATACAGGACCTCAGATTAGTATTTTTTTTTTTTTTAAACACAGTCAATGGAGTGGCATCATCCGCAATCACCATGAAGAAAGAAATTCAAGACAACTCCTTCAGCTGGAAAGGTCATGATCATTGTCTTTTTGGGACATTGAATGTGTGATTCTTGTGGATTATTTGCCAAGAGTAGTGACAATCAGTTCGCAAGCCTGCATTAAGACATTGAAACACCTCAATCAACGTTTTCGCAGAGTTCGGCTGCACAAGAATCCAGCGCCCTCACAGAAGTCTGGTAATACGTGAAGCAATCACTAAATTGAGTTGGACTATACTACCCCATCCACCCTATAGTCCCGATTTGGTACGGTCTGATTTTCATCTGTTTGGTCCACTCAAAGATGCACTCCGTGGGACAAGGTTTGAAGATAATGGAGTGGAGTGATTAATGCAGCTATGCAATGGCTACATGATCAAGACTAAATCATGGTACGGCAAGGAATATATGCACTTGTTTCGTGCTGGCATAAATGCGTACAAGTTGATGGCGATTATGTTGAATAATGCCGATTTTACATCGCATATCCATGTATAAACTGCATGCTTTATGAATAAACAGCTGCTGAGAAAACCGATGTGGTGCATTATCTTCTGAGCGCCCCTCGTAGTTTATATATATATATATATATATATATATATATATATATATATATATATATATATATATATATATATATATATATATATATATATATATCTGCTATTCTATCTAATGTTTACGGCAGTAACAGGACGCATACACTTAAACATAACTCCAGGCGAAACCAGATTATGTTTTAGATAGTCAAGTATGTTTGTTATAGTTATGGAAATACAAACAAATACCAGCAACAAGATTGTTTGTGAGTTCTCACCCTAATAAAATAATAGTCGCAGTTCCATCAATAGCTACGTCCCGACTTTAATTCCTTAGCGCGAGTAGTCTTGTGGCAGGGAAATAATCCTGGATATCCAGCATAGAGGAAGGTAAGGGAAAGATCTTCAAGCGCACACAATGAACTCATCACTTATGATGTGCCATTAGTCGTTAGTACAGAGACCACAGATGACGACACTGCGATTCAAGATTTATGGCCGTAACTTTTAAAGCAATACTATTGTTGGCTTAAGCGCTTGAGTCTGTTTTCTTTTGGTGTCTAAATGAAAGTTCCATTCTAGCTGAAGAACAATTAGAGTTGAAGAATGATTAGAGTTGATACTGAAGATCAGCCGT
The DNA here is from genome assembly GCA_014155875.1 of Cepaea nemoralis. NCBI lineage: Eukaryota > Metazoa > Mollusca > Gastropoda > Stylommatophora > Helicidae > Cepaea > Cepaea nemoralis. The sequence continues at coordinate 324,380 of JACEFZ010006971.1, read as the reverse complement.
TGTCAGTAAATGGTGTGTAATATACTGCAGACATTTTGAGAATTCATGCCATCTTCAGGAGCTGCAGTGGCATATTGGTTAGTGCGTTTTCCCACCGAGACGATGGTGCGGTTCAGTCCCCAACAGAGTCAGGATTCTTTTTTTTTTTTCAGTAGATACGGTCTTACAGACACCCTGGACATGGGACATTACATACACCCTGGACATGGGACATTACAGACACCCTGGACATGGGACATTACAGACAACCTGGACATGGGACATTACAGACAACCTGGACATGGGACATTACAGACAGCCTGGCCTGGACATGAGACATTACAGATACCCTGGACATGGGACATTACAAACACCCTGGACATGGGACATTACAGACACCCTGGACATGGGACATTAGAGACAACCTGGACATGAGACATTACAGATACCCTGGACATGGAACATTACAGATACCCTGGACATGAGACATTACAGATACTCTGGACATGGGACATTACAGACACCCTGGACATGGGACATTACAGACAACCTGGACATTGGACATTACAGACAACCTGGCCTGGACATGAGACATTACAGATACTCTGGACATGGGACATTACAGACAAACCTGGCCTGGACATGAGACATTACAGACAACCTGGACATGGGACATTACAGACAACCTGGACATGAGACATTACAGATACCCTGGACATGGAACATTACAGATACCCTGGACATGAGACATTACAGATACTCTGGACATGGGACATTACAGACACCCTGGACATGGGACATTACAGACACCCTGGACATGGGACATTACAGACAACCTGGACATGGGACATTACAGATAATCTGGACATGGAACATTACAGACACCCTGGACATGAGACATTACAGATACTCTGGACATGGGACATTACAGACAACCTGGCCTGGACATGGGACATTACAGACAACCTGGACATGGGACATTACAGATACCCTGGACATGGAACATTACAGACACCCTGGACATGGGACATTACAGACACCCTGGACATGGGACATTACAGACAACCTGGACATGGGACATTACAGACAACCTGGACATGGGACATTACAGACAACCTGGCCTGGACATGAGACATTACAGACAACCTGGACATGAGACATTACAGACATCTGGACATGGGACATTACAGATACCCTGGACATGAGACATTACAGATATCATGGACATAAGACATTACAGACATCTGGACATGGGACATTACAGACATCCTGTACAGACAGATGGTGAATGGTTTCACGTGTTGTAATTACCCATCATTACTTCGCGCCATGTTATCAGGTCTTTCATATACATGATCATTGCCCCTTGCTAACCAAGGCAGTTTCAGGCAGCGGACGGGGTTACAACATGTGCTCTAACCATACAGACTTCCTCTAAAGCCAGAGGTTGTGATAAATTCGGTGCCCTCCAAGGTGCAGTTCCACAGGTGAAACTCACCTGAACCGGTGTCAGAATACACTGATAACCCCAGTTCAACTGGCGCCTGAGCTTCCTGAACACGTGCAACCATTCTGTGTGCGAAAACTGTGCAATGTGGTCCAGTTTGGGATCAAACAAAGGTGCTGATGCAGGTATCTCTACCATGTTGATAAACGGGAGGCGGGTTATGGCTTAACAGTCTACCTTTCGACACAGTCTGTCTGTCTGTCTGTCTGTCTGTCCGTCTGTCTTATCTAACTGTCTGTCTGTCTTATCTGTCTGTCTGTCTGTTCGTCTGTCTTATCTAATTGTCTGTCTGTCTTATCTAGCTGTCTGTCTGTCTTATCTAACTATCTGCGTGAATGTATGTCTATATGTATGCTCTCTGTTTGTTAATACTTGCACCCTATCTATCTATCTATCTATCTATCTATCTATCTATCTATCTATCTATCTATCTATCTCTCTGTCTGTCTGTCTGTTCGTCCGTCGTCTGTCTGTCTGTCTGTCTGCTGTCCGTCGTCTGTCTGTTTGTCCGTCCGTCCGTCCGTCCATCCATCCGTCCGTCCATTCATCTCTCTGTCTCTGTCTATGGCTCTGTCTCTCTGTCTCTGTCTCTGTCTCTGTCTCTCTCTCTCTCTCTCTCTCTCTCTCTCTCTCTGTAAAGGGCCGAATGTAAGACGGGCCTGCGTGCTCAATTTGTTACCCTTTGAAAATAAAGTCCATTCGTTCGTTCTCTGTGTCTGTCTGTTTGTCTGTCTGTCTGTTTTTCTGTCTGTCTGCATGTCTATCTATCTATCTATCTATCTATCTATCTATCTATCTATCTATCTATCTATCTATCTATCTATCTATCTATCTATCTATCTATCTGTCTGTCTGCTCCGTGGGGAAGGAGTTACGTACGCAGTTCGTAATCCCACATACCCGCGTTCGAAACACAGCTTCAGACGATTTGGCAGCAAACGTCTTGTGTTGTTTTGTTTTTTACGAGCAGGCCGACATATTGGCTATGTGGGCTAGGTCTGCACTGTTGAGTCGGGCATTGGTGCACCATAACGCAGATGTGGTCATGGCACTGTGTGATCGTGTGAATAGTCTGGAAGAGCAGATAAAACGTTATAGCCTGGAGAGAATGGTCCGACACGGAGTGGCTAGAGATTCTGACTATACTCAGTACCCCAAAGGAAAGGCCAGACGGACAGATAATCAGACTGCAACTGGTACCATTAGTTTTGAGACCTTTCGCTGGCTGTTGAAGGTGAGATCGGGTCACGTATAGGACAGTCTGGAGTGCTGTGATGTCGGTTCTTGACTTGGTTCCAGTCAGTTCAATTCTCTGTGCATTCAGACCTACACGATGTGATGGTCCTAGCACATCGCTGACCTATAGCTGCTTCCTGCTTCCGACTTGTTTCTTGTTTTATTATTGATCAGTTGACCTCATCTATCTCAGCTGTTAGTTTAAACTCCTGTTGTCCAAAAACAGTTACTATTTCCTCTGATTCAAACAGTTACCACTTTAAGTAATAACTGTCTGGCACCACCAGAGTTAAAAAACTAGACTAGTCGCTGCCTTGGCTGTATATCCTAAATTGATGTAGTCATGTTTCTCGAGGAATCTCGAGAGTCAATTACTGAGTCCTACTTAAAATTTCCCAGGCACTCCATTTTTGCTTTTCTCGGAGAAGACTAGCTCTAAAGCCAATGAGTAGCAGACGATGATCGAGGGATTATCTCACGCATGGGTGCTAGGTGAAGGGCAGGTCATAACCTCAAGCCAAAGAAGTCGTGGCGCCACAAATCTTAACCTTCCTGGTATTTGCTTTACACAGCTGCCAGCCAGCTAGTGAAACTCACACTTTATGCGTTTTACTAACTGTGAGCTTATGATGGGGCTATCTTTATTCATTCTAGTAGTTCTGCATATGAGTAAATGTCACGACTCAGTAGCGGGTCACGGCTATAATAAGGATTAAGTGCAGGAGATGGCGGTACTCTAGTCTGTTTTGTTGTTAGATTACTGATGCAAATTGTTTGTTGTGCAAGTTTGTGATGGGGCCGTCTTTATTATTCTAGAAGTCTGCCAGAGGAGTCACAAACAATAGCGCGTCTGAGAAGTATTAAGGGCGGTACCTCGCGGTGCTCTTGTCTGTGCTGTTGTTATATCACAGGTGTGAGTTATTTGTTGTTAGATTATTGATGCAAGTTATTTATTGTGTTGTTATATCACAGGTGTGAGTTATTTGTTGTGTTGTTAGATTATTGATGCAAGTTATTTATTGTGTTGTTAGATCACTGTTGCAAGTTATTTATTGTGTTGTTATATCACTGGTGTGAGTTATTTATTGTGTTGTTATATCACTGGTGTGAGTTATTTGTTGTTACATTATTGATGCAAGTTATTTATTGTGTTGCTAGATTACTGATGTGAGTTATTTGTTGTTAGATTATTGATGCAAGTTATTTATTATGTTGCTAGATTACTGATGTGAGTTATTTGTTGTTAGATTATTGATGCAAGTTATTTATTGTGTTGTTATGTCACTGATGTGAGTTATTTGTTGTTAGATTATTGATGCAAGTTATTTATTATGTTGCTAGATTACTGATGTGAGTTATTTGTTGTGTTGTTATATCACTTGTGTGAGTTATTTGTTGTTAGATTATTGATGCAAGTTATTTATTGTGTTATGTCACTGATGTGAGTTATTTGTTGTTAGATTATTGATGCAAGTTATTTATTATGTTGCTAGATACTGATGTGAGTTATTTGTTGTGTTGTTAGATTACATATAAGTTATTTGTTGTGTTGATAGATTACTTATGTAAGTTATTTTTTGTTAGATTACTGGTGTGAGTTATTTGTTGTTAGATTACTGATGTGAGTTATTTGTTGTTAGATTACTGATGTAAGTTATTTATTGTGTTATGTCACTGATGTGAGTTATTTGTTGTTAGATTATTGATGCAAGTTATTTATTATGTTGCTAGATACTGATGTGAATTATTTATTGTTTTGTTAGATTACATATAAGTTATTTGTTGTGTTGATAGATTACTTATGTAAGTTATTTGTTGTTAGATTACTGATGTGAGTTATTTGTTGTTAGACTACTGATGTAAGCTATTTATTGTGTTGTTAGATTACTGATGTAAGTTATCTGTTATGTTGGTAGATTACTGATGTAAGCTATTTATTGTGTTGTTAGATTACTGATGTAAGCTATTTATTGTGTTGTTAGATTACTGATGTAAGTTATCTGTTATGTTGGTAGATTACTGATGTAAGTTATTTGTTGTTAGATTACTTATGTGAGTTATGCGTTGTGTTGTTAGATTGCTGATGTAACTTATTTGTTGTGTTATTAGATTACTGATGTGAAATATTTGTTGTTAGATTACTGATGTAAGTTATTTGTTGTTAGATTACTTATGTGAGTTATGCGTTGTGTTGTTAGATTGCTGATGTAACTTATTTGTTGTGTTATTAGATTACTGATGTGAATTATTTGTTGCTAGATTACTGATGTAAGTTATTTGTTGTTAGATTACTTATGTGAGTTATGCGTTGTGTTGTTAGATTGCTGATGTAACTTATTTGTTGTGTTATTAGATTACTGATGTGAATTATTTGTTGTTAGATTACTGATGTAAGTTATTTGTTGTGTTGGTAGATTACTGATGTAACTTATTTGTTATGTTGGTAGATTACTGATGTGAGTTATTTGTTGTTAGATTACTGATGTAAGTTATTTGTTGTGTTGTTAGATTACTGATGTAAGTTATTTGTTGTGTAGTTAGGATTACTGATGTGAATTATTTGTTGGTTTTTTAGATTACTGTTGTAAGTTATTTGTTGTGTTGTTAGATTATTGCTGTAAGTTATTTGTTGTGTTGTTAGATTATTGCTGTAAGTTATTTGTTGTGTTGTTAGATTATTGCTGTAAGTTATTTGTTGTGTTGTTAGATTATTGCTGTAAGTTATTTGTTGTGTTGTTAGATTATTGCTGTAAGTTATTTGTTGTGTTGTTAGATTACTGATATAAGTTATTTATTGTGTTGTTAGATTACTGATATAAGTTATTTGTTGTGTTGTTAGATTACTGATAATCTGCACTATACACCGCAAGGTACTATATTGGCAGTAAATGACATTTTTATTTTGGACAGTGGTGTTACCGGGCTACTGATGTACATTATGCTTACCGCATTGTTTAAATACTGATGTGCATTATGTGTTGTGCTAGATTATTGATGTACTGTAAGATTTCCAAAGTTCAACAGAATACAGAGAAGATGAAGAATAGAAAGAAGATGTAGCTAATGTTATATTAGAAAACTGGAAGCACTGCTAATTGTCAGACGGAGGTATGTACAGCAACGCTTGTTCGTAATGAAATGATCGGCTGTTTCAGGCTGTCATGTCCTGTCTGAAGAGTATGAACCTGTTGCTGCGGCTGGTGCTGGCGCTGTTGTTGCTCAAGCTTCCGACAGCCATCAACGTGGCCGCCCTTGACTTTAGGTACCACGACCAACAGGACATCGAAAACACCATGAAAAACTGGACTCAACAGTTTCCTCACCTCACACATGTCTACTCTATAGGCAAAAGTGCCATGGGTAAGTGGGTCGTGAGATGACCAGTTATTACAGAATGATAACATGGGTGAGTGGGTCGTGAGATGACCAATTATTACAGAATGATAACATGGGTAAGTGGGTCGTGAGATGACCAATTATTACAAAATGATAACATAGGTAAATGGGTCGTGAGATGACAAATTATTACTGAATGATAACATGGTAATTGATAACATGGATGAGTGGGTTGTGAGATGACCAATTATTACGGAATTAAAACATGGGTAAGTGGGTTGTGAAATGACCAATTATTACAGAATGATAACATGAGTAAGTGGGTTGTGAGATGACCAGTTATTACAGAATGATAACATGGGTAAGTGGGTTGTGAGATGACCAGTTATTACAGAATGATAACATGGGTAAGTGGGTTGTGAGATGACCAATTATTACAGAATGATAACATGGGTAAGTGGGTTGTGAGATGACCAATTATTACGGAATTAAAACATGGGTAAGTGGGTTATGAGATGACCAATTATTACAGAATGATGGCATTGGCGCTGACAATTACTTGAACACGGTCAGGCGGGGGTTCAATGTCTGGGCTTGCCGTTCGCTATGAGAGGGAAAGACAGACCAACTATTCATCTGATAGTCCTATCACTTCACATTCCCGCAGAACGTCCCTGTTGTAGGACTTTTAAACACAAAACGATTAATGATGCGGGTGTTATTTTAGTTAGTAGTCATCGCTTATATCTTTTTCTTCTTATTCTCCTCCTTCCCTCCTCCTCCTCCTCCTTCTTCTTCTTCTTCTTCTTCTTCTTCTTCTTCTTCTTCTTCTTCTTCTTCTTCTTCTTCTTCTTCTTCTTCTTCTTTTTTTTTTTCTTCAACCACCACCACCACCACTACTACTTCTACTACTACTACTACTAGCTAGCTGCTGCTGCTGCGCCGCCGCCGCCGCCGCCGCCGCCGCCGCCGCCGCCACCACCACCACCACCACTACTACTACTACTACTACTACTACTACTACTACTACTACTACTACTACTACTACTACTACTACAGCTGCTGCTGCTACTACTACCACTACTACTGGTAATATCACTATTACTACGATTACTATTACTGCTACTAGTACTACTATGCTTCGCACCCTCTCAAACTACTGCTGCTTCTGGTTAAACTACTAGATGTACTACTGCAACTATTACATTTACTACTACAACTCTCCTGGTCTTTTTCTGCCTTTTTTTTCATTGCTCTCCTTTTTCCTCAATCTCTCTCCTCCCTCCCCCCCCCCCCCCCCCCCCCCCACCCCCCCCTTTTTCGGTTCAGACCATTAGTGACGATTTAAAATAGAACAAACTGACACGTGTGGCTCACGTACAGCGATGTTCGTGGCGTCTGCTAGATAGTTTAACCCTGGCTTGGCGGCCCACCTCTGGCACGTCTTTCCGCTCAATGCTCAGTCTAAGTGAGATTGTTTCTGTAAAGCCACTGTCTGCTGGTAATTGTGTGATTGTTTCTGTAGTGCTAATGTCTACGGGTAATTGTGATAAGTGGTTGAATCTGCTTGTCTTGGCTGCGGCCCCTACACCCCCCCCCCCCCTCTTTTTTATACTGGCTTTATTAACCAGTTTCTTGATGTCCGCATTTCTAACCCTCTATTTTAAAGCATTACGCATTCTTCGGTTTTCATCTCTGTTGTGGCAAGTCGGTTTCTTTGTTCTTTGACAGTTATCTCCAGACGAGGCATGATGCGTGAGGTGAGAAGGAAAGTTTTGTTGAATAATGGTCGTTGTCTTTACTGGCACCTGTTTGTTCTGTAGAATGGGAAACTTCTACTAATTTATAAGAATTGGTTTGTTGCATCTGTTGTGAACGATCATTTCTAGAATAATTTGTATGTTATCATCATGATATGTATCAGCTGTAAATAGCCACATGGCTTGTACTTTGGGTGGGGAGCTGCGGTGGCTAGCATGCTGGCTCGCCGGCCCAGTGATCATGTGTTCGGATTCCCATCAGGGCTGCAATTTGTTCAATTGACCTGAGTTCCCAGACCGGCGCAGCCCAATTGGGCTACGTGAAATCTGCGAAGTACAGGCCAAGTCACCAATCAAGTGTAAATGTGTCTGCAAATTTGTGCCTAGCACCATATACCTATTATGCCTCAACGCGTGACAAGGGGTCATTGACTGATTTTTCTGATATTGTTTGTACTCTCACATACTGGTCAGCTCGTTAGGGAGGAGCGTCTTCAGAAGCTTGTTCTCAGATTCTGTCTGTGCTGGGTGAATAGTTGTCTAAGTAGCTTCGTCAGTCAAAGTGAGAAAAGGAGTTCTCAAGAGATATCTGTATCTTCTCAGTTCTGGTGTACGGAAGTGAATCATGGACAGACTCATGAGCAGACTGGTGAGGAATTATGTGGAGGGTTCAGAGATGGTGTTTTATAGAAGAATGATCAGAACACCAATGGCGGATAGTGGAGAATTATGTGGAGGATTCAAAGATGGTGTTTTATAAAAGAATGATCAGAACACCAATGGCGGATAGTGGGGAATTATGTAGAGGGTTCAGAGATGGTGTTTTATAGAAGAATGGTCAGGACACCAATGGCGGATAGTGAGGTATTATGTAGAGGGTTCAGAGATGCTGTTTTATAGAAGAATGATCAGAACACCAACTGCGGATAGTGAGGCGATCAGTTCCCGACACACCGAGTCCTATTATGTTCCACATCAGCCGCTATCGATTTGTTAGCAGACTACTCTGCGTTGATTGTCGTGGTATGAGACGTCGACCACTCAGAAAGTAATGGCAAATTACTGAATAATATTGCATTGTATACTAGCCAACAAATGCTGGGGTTGATTGGAACACCTTGTAAAGGACATGCCACTAACTTACTTTAACCTACTGTCATTTAGTGTTGTTTATAGCCTAATCTGTTGTTTTTGTCGCTGACTGAGGTTTGAGGCCTTCTCCACCTATACAACTTCCTCTTTCTTGTCCTCCATTTTAAATGATTCCTTTTAGTAGTTTTAGTCATGCGGATGATAATGACCATCGTCATCATCATCATCTTATTCTTCTTCCTCTTCTTCTCCTTCCCCACCCCGACCTTCTGCCATTAGTTTGCTATGCTCACCTGTCAACACAAGCTGTTAGTTTCCTCTGTGTGTACAGTCGTTTGTATAATGTCTTTACTGCTGCCCACAATATCTCTTCAGCGTGTTGCTTTTCAATCACAAGCGATGTTTTGAAGGAAACTTAATTCTTCCCACGTCACAGCGCAGTGTTTCCTTTACAGCAATTTGAATCTGTTACTTCCCTTTTTTAATGTTGATGTTTCTTGATCTATGTTTGTTTATGCAGCAATGCTTGTTAATCATATGATTCTCAGGTGCAGACTTGTGGGTGATTGTGTTGGGTCAGAACGCATCTCAGCATTACCCCCTCGTGCCAAACGTCAAATACATCGCTAACATGCATGGTAATGAGGTATGTATGTTTTCTCAAATCTCAACTTTTTTGTATTAATTGTTGTTATTGTTTGTGAGTGGCACCTTGCAGTCTTGACAGACCAAAGTGTGTGAGTTGGAATGTGGCCAATATTCCATCACAATGCCTGGGCAGAGCTTCAGAGAATCATGTGGCGCCCAAACGACATGACCCCTCTCTCGGCCTATTCTTGTGTATTCCAGAGGAATGGGTAACCAATACGTCGGCACAAGGTAGGCTGCAGACGCTGGCGGCGCAGCGTCAATCCTCCGAGACCTCGCCACCACGAGCCGGTGGCGAGTTATGGCCAGACCCTGACACCCAAGGGGCCCGGCTTAGAGGCGTTCAGCCAAGTCCCACAGGTGAGGGCCACGTACGAGCCCGGACCATAAGGGCGCACACATCTGTCAATCACAAGTGTCCGGACCTGTGTAAAGTGTGCACTATCGTCAGACTCGCCACCTGACTTTAAGCGGACCCCGCGATCAGCGGGAATAGGCCCGCCAGAGCTGCCGCAGGAGATATTGCCTGTCTATTGCAAGCAAATCCCCCATCCTTCCACTGTGCAGATCTCGCGACCGGCGAGAATAGGCCCGCCGGAGATTATGCTCGTCTGCTGCGAACACATCTCTACCGAGAGACTGAATAAGTAAAGAAACGATAAAAGTAGTGGTATTTCAATTGCGCTTGCACTCCCACCTATGCTACACCCTTCATGTGTCTTCACAAAGTCGGACTAGAGTCAAGCTCAACAGAGTCTTCTTTCCCCGCTGATTCTACCAAGCCCGTTCCCTTGGCTGTGGTTTCGCTAGATAGTAGATAGGGACAGTAGGAATCTCTTTAATCGATTCAAGCGCGTCACTAATTAGATGACGGTAGCAGTTCTTTATTTCAATGTGTATGGCGTAGTTATGTTGTGTGCTTCATTCAATTCTTCTACCAGAGAATTTAAAATAATAGCCGCTGTATAGTTGTGAATTTATGTTTGAGTTTTGCTCAAACGTTTTAATTGTAGACAGATGTTTGACTTGTTCACCCATGCTTAAGTTGTGAGCTAATGTTTGACTCTTGCACCCATGTTTAAGTTGTGAGCTGATGTTTGAGTTGTGAGCTGATGTTTGACTTTGTGTACCCATGTTTGAATTGGGAGCTGATGTTTGACTTGTGCACCCATGTTTGAGTTGTGAGCTGATGTTTGAGTTGTGAGCTGATGTTTGAGTTGGACATCCATGTTTGAGTTGTGAGCTGATGTTTGAGTTGGACATCCATGTTTGAGTTGTGAGCTTATGGTTGAGTTGAACACCCACGTTTTAGTTGTACACCCATGTTGGAGTTGTTCACCCATGTTGGAGTTGTTCACCCATGTTGGAGTTGTTCACTCATGTTGGAGTTGTTCACCCATGTTGGAGTTGTTCACCCATGTTGGAGTTGTTCACTCATGTTCGAGTTGTTCACTCATGTTCAAGTTGTTCACCCATGTTGGAGTTGTTCACCCATTTTGGAGTTGTTCACCCATGTTGGAGTTGTTCACCCATGTTGGAGTTGTTCACCCATGTTGGAGTTGTACACCCATGTTGGAGTTGTTCACCCATGTTGGAGTTGTTCACCCATGTTGGAGTTGTTCACCCATGTTCGAGTTGTTCACCCATGTTCGAGTTGTTCACCCATGTTCGAGTTGTTCACCCATGTTTGAGTTGTTCACCCATGTTGGAGTTGTTCACCCATGTTGGAGTTGTACACCCATGTTCGAGTTGTTCATCCATGTTGGAGTTGTTCACCCACGTTGGAGTTGTTCAGCCATGTTCGAGTTGTTCACCCATGTTCGAGTTGTTCACCCATGTTTGAGTTGTTCACCCATGTTGGAGTTGTTCACCCGTGTTGGAGTTGTTCACTCATGTTGGCGTTGTTCACCCACGTTGGAGTTGTTCACCCATGTTGGAGTTGTTCACCCATGTTGGAGTTGTTCACCCATGTTGGAGTTGTTCACCCATGTTGGAGTTGTTTACCCATGTTGGAGTTGTTCACTCATGTTGGAGTTGTTCACCCATGTTGGAGTTGTTCACCCATGTTCGAGTTGTTCACCCATGTTGGAGTTGTTCAGCCATGTTGGATTGTTCACTCATGTTGGAGTTGTTCAGCCATGTTGGAGTTGTTCACTCATGTTGTAGTTGTTCACCCATGTTGGAGTTGTTCACCCATGTTGGAGTTGTTCACTCATGTTGTTGTTCACTCATGTTGGAATTGTTCACCCATGTTGGAGTTGTTCACCCATGTTGGAGTTGTTCACCCATGTTGGAGTTGTTCAGCCATGTTGGAGTTGTTCACCCATGTTGGAGTTGTTCACCCATGTTGAAGTTGTTCACCCATGTTGGAGTTGTTCACCCATGTTGGAGTTGTTCACCCATGTTGGAGTTGTACACCCATGTTGTTGTTCACCCATGTTCGAGTTGTTCACCCATGTTCGAGTTGTTCACCCATGTTCGAGTTGTTCACCCATGTTTGAGTTGTTCACCCATGTTGGAGTTGTTCACCCATGTTGGAGTTGTTCACTCATGTTGGAGTTGTTCACCCATGTTGGAGTTGTACAGCCATGTTGGAGTTGTTCACTCATGTTGGAGTTGTTCACCCATGGTGGAGTTGTACACCCATGTTCGAGTTGTTCACCCATGTTGGAGTTGTTCACCCATGTTGGAGTTGTTCAGCCATGTTCGAGTTGTTCACCCATGTTCGAGTTGTTCACCCATGTTTGAGTTGTTCACCCATGTTGGAGTTGTTCACCCGTGTTGGAGTTCTTCACTCATGTTGGAGTTGTTCACCCATGTTGGAGTTGTTCACCCATGTTGGAGTTGTTCACCCATGTTGGAGTTGTTTACCCATGTTGGAGTTGTTCACTCATGTTGGAGTTGTTCACCCATGTTGGAGGTGTTCACCCATGTTGGAGTTGTTCACTCATGTTCGAGTTGTTCACCCATGTTGGAGTTGTTCAGCCATGTTGGAGTTGTTCACTCATGTTGGAGTTGTTCAGCCATGTTGGAGTTGTTCACTCATGTTGGAGTTGTTCACCCATGTTGGAGTTGTTCACTCATGTTGGAGTTGTTCACTCATGTTGGAATTGTTCACCCATGTTGGAGTTGTTCACCCATGTTGGAGTTGTTCACCCATGTTGGAGTTGTTCAGCCATGTTGGAGTTGTTCACCCATGTTGGAGTTGTTCACCCATGTTGGAGTTGTTCACCCATGTTGTTGTTCACCCATGTTGGAGTTGTACACATATGTTGGAGTTGTTCACCCATGTTGGAGTTGTTCACTCATGTTGGAGTTGTTCACTCATGTTGGAGTTGTTCACCCATGTTGGAGTTGTTCACACATGTTGGAGTTGTTCACACATGTTGGAGTTGTTCACTCATATTGTTGTTCACCCATGTTGGAGTTGTACACGTATGTTGGAGTTGTTCACCCATGTTGGAGTTGTTCACTCATGTTGGAGTTGTTCACTCATGTTGGAGTTGTTCACCCATATTGGAGTTGTTCATACATGTTGGAGTTGTTCACACATGTTGGAGTTGTTCACTCATATTGGAGTTGTTCACCCATGTTGGAGTTGTACACATATGTTGGAGTTGTTCACCCATGTTGGAGTTGTTCACCCATGTTGGAGTTGTTCACTCATGTTGGAGTTGTACACCCATGTTGGAGTTGTTCACCCATGTTGGAGTTGTTCACCCATGTTGGAGTTGTTCACACATGTTGGAGTTGTACACATATGTTGGAGGTGTTCACCCATGTTGGAGTTGTACACATATGTTGGAGTTGTTCACCCATGTTAGAGTTGTACACCCATGTTGGAGTTGTTCACCCATGTTGGAGTTGTTCACCCATGTTGGAGTTGTTCACCCATGTTGGAGTTGTTCACCCATGTTGAAGTTGTTCACCCATGTTTGAGTTGTGAGCTGATGTTTTGGTTGGACACCCATGTTTGGAATGTTGGTTGAGCTGATGTTTGCAGTTGTGACAACATGTTTGAGTTGTGCATCCATGTTTGAGTTGTGAGCTGATGTTTGAGTTGTGAGCTAATGTTTGAGTTGTTCACCCATGTTGGAGTTGTTCACCCATGTTGGAGTTGTTCACCCATGTTGGAGTTGTTCACTCATGTTCGAGTTGTTCACCCATGTTGGAGTTGTTCAGCCATGTTGGAGTTGTTCAGCCATGTTGGAGTTGTTCACTCATGTTCAAGTTGTTCACCATGTTGGAGTTGTTCACTCATGTTCGAGTTGTTCACCCATGTTGAAGTTGTTCACCTATGTTTGAGTTGTGAGCTGATGTTTGAGTTGGACACCCATGTTTGAGTTGTGAGCTGATGTTTGAGTTGGACAACCATGTTTGAGTTGTGCATCCATGTTTGAGTTGTGAGCTGATGTTTGAGTTGTGAGCTAATGTTTGAGTTGTACATCCATGTTTGAGTTGTGAGCTAATGTTTGAGTTGCACACCCATGTTTGAGTTGTGCTTCCATGTTTGAGTTGTGAGCTGATGTTTCTTCTTCTTCTTCTGCGTTCATCCGGAGTTTTTTTTTCCGGATGTGATTGCTTTGTGCCTGTTTACAGCAGAGCTGCGTTCTTGCGCCGTTAGGCCGACACATCCGACTTCTGCGGGCATTTGTTGACCGGGTTAACCTTCCCGGGGGTTTCTTAGGACGTTTTACTCACTGTTGTGGTGTTATCCCCCATCTCAGCTGGCCCATATAGAACAGCCAAAGATCCTGGTCAGCCCTCAAGGGAAGGCAGGGGTAGACCATGGGCATTCCCCGCCATCCAAGGAGGCTTCCATACTTGCAGAGCCGATACATAGCGCTCTGGTACTGGGCTCCCCCAAGGAATCGTCACGTCCTGCACATGGCTGCTTAGCCTCACTTCCGTATATTGGGCCTTCCGTTCACCATAGGCTGTTCTTCCGGAAACCAGAAGTATGCAGTCTGCAGATGACATCCACACAGTGAGCTTTCGATTCGGACTTTCCATGTAATGGATTTGCTATCCAAGCAATATTCCATTTCGTGCCACTAGGACACTTTTCCACCTTTTATGAAGCCCACACAGTGGGCTTTTGATTCAGACTTTCCACGTAATAGATTTGCTATCCAAGCATTATTCCATTTCATGCCACTAGGACACTTTTCCACCTTTTATGAAGCCCACACAATGGGCTTTTGATTCGGACTTTCCACGTAATGGATTTGCTATCCAAGCAATATTCCATTTCGTGCCACTAGGGCACTTTTCCACCTTTTATGAAGCCCACACAGCGAGCTTTCGATTTGGACTTTCCACATAATGGATTTGCTATCCAAGCAATATTCCATTTCATGCCTCTGGGTCTTCATGCACCTTTAAATGTCAACCTGTATGTAGTTAAAGTAAGCTGCGGTCAACTTGAGCTTGTTGATATCTCCATAGAGCTTGTCCTCGAATGAAGCAGGTGTGGGCCAAAATATCTTTCTCTGTTCTGCATACGTTGGGTAATCCTGCAGCAAATGTTTTGCTGTCATTTTTCCAGTTCTACAATTACATTCATCGGTATCTCCTATCTTTAATTTATTGAACAAGTGGTATTTCAGCCTGTTATGTCCTGTGCGGAGTCTGAAGATTGCTACTTGTTCTCTTCGGTGGAGTTTGTAATATGCATCATCATTCTGATGGCCTGGATGCTCTGATTCCCATTTGGTTCTATAAGTGCTTTTTATCAACCTCTTTGCCTCATTATAGGTTATGTCTATGTCAGGTTGTGGTAGTCGTCCGCCCTCTTTTGCCAGTCTGTCAGCCTCTTCGTTTCCAGGTATACTGCAATGTGATGGGATCCACTGTATTACAACTTTTTTGGATTTCTGGCATAGACCATGGAGTGCTGCTCTTAGGTCAGTTAGTTCTGTGCTGTTATTGCTCTTCAGTATTGAGACAGCTGACTTTGCATCTGTGAAGATAGCTATTTGCTTCTCTTTATTTTCCTCCATCAGGAGCATTTCTGCTGCAGTTTTCAGAGCCTCTACCTCCGCTTTGAAGTTACTTGAAAATTTTCCAGTTGCCTTGAATGTGTTTTTTTCACTCCATTTTTTAAATTTAGGAGAATTCCTCCTCCTCCATTCTCTATTGAATTTTTGGCTGATCCATCTGTATATGCATGGGTCCAATTCCTGCTTGGGTAATGTTCTTTTATGTAGTTTAGGGTTATTTCTCTTCTTTCGGTTTCATGCTGAGTGTTCCTTTTCTCAATACCAGGAATGTTTTCTATCATCTCAGGCAGTTGCTGCTGTCTCCAAGCTGGGAACTTGTGTGCATTGTAAATGGGCTTGCCTGTTGATATGTTAAGCATAGGATCTGCCCTAATCCTTCGTTTTGCAGTTTCTACAAAGTTGCTACGCTTCAGTCTTCCCTTTCCAAGACCATTAAATCTGTTGTACATAGGGTGGTCTGTCAATCTTCTAAATTTTTCTGCTTGTTGCTGGGCTCTGCTATCTCTTCTATCCTGCATTGGTTGTAAACAAGTGATCTTTTCTAGTTCATTAATAGGCGTTGTCTTCAGGCTTCCAGTTATGATTCGCATTCCTTGGTTTTGGACTCTACTTATTTTGTTAAAGTTTGACTTAGCTGCTGTTGCCCAGGCTGCAATGCCATATTCCAGTACTGGCCTCACCCATCCAGTATATAACTTCTTGAGAACTTTCTCATCTGCTCCCCACGTTGTACCAGCAAGCTTTTTCATGATTGCCATTCTCTGCCTTGCTCTTATTCGATTTTTATCAACCTGTGTCTTCCATGTCAGGTGACGATCAAAGGTGACTCCTAAATAGTTTGGATTTTCTTCATGGCACAATATTTTTCCATTCAATACCAGCTTAGGTTGCTGAGTTTTATTTGAGAGGGAGAACACTGTGCATGTTGTTTTCTCCTCACTTATCTTCACTAGCCATGATTTTGACCAGTCCTCTAGCGCTAATAAGGCTTGCTGTATTCTGCTGTTAGCTGTACTAATATATTCTTCAGATGTCCATATGGCTAGGTCGTCTGCAAAGGAGGATGTGTGTACTCTGGCTGGAAAATTTTCTGTGATGTCATTTATATATGCTAGGAATAATGTTAGTGAAAGAACTCCTCCTTGGGGGACACCTTGCTCCAACAGCATCATTTTGCTTGTTTGTCCTTGTACTTTTGTCCTGGCAGTTCTGTTCTCAAGGTAGTGGCTGATCCATTTATACATTTTTCCACAAACATGCATTTTTTGCAGTTTTACTTTCAGTCCTTCCTTCCATACTTTATCAAATGCTTTTTCTAAATCTATCCAGACTGCTAGTGTGTGCTTTTTCTCTTGGAAGGCATCCTCTATTTCCTGAAGCTATATAGGTTATTTGATCTTCAGTGGATCTGTACTTTCTGAATCCTGCTTGGTGTGGTGTTAAGAGTTTGTTTTCTTCCAGATGCCATGTTAGCCTGCCATTGATAATGCGTTCCATTAATTTTCCTACACAGCTAAGTAGACTGATAGGTCGATAGCCATTTGGTTCTTCCAGGTCTTTTCCTTTCTTTGGGACTGGTATTAGTATAGCTTCCTTCCATGCCTGTGGGACTATTCCTCTCTTCCAGCTGTTATTTAGGACTGCTAGTAGTTTCTTCTTTGCCTTGGTGCCTAGTCCTATTAGCATTTCATTTGTGATTCCATCCTTTCCTGGTGATTTCTTCTTTTTTAGGGTATTCATTGCCTGTTCCATTTCTTCCATTGTTAGATTTGCCATCATATATTCTGCTGCTGTCTCTGTATTTCTATGATGTATCTGTTTGTCTTTGATTGCTTTCTTCTGTTCGGTTGTAATATCAATGTGGTTAGCATTTGCATAGTGTTCCATTAGTGTATTTGCAGCCTTTTTTCCTGTAAGCAAGGCATTTCCTTGTTTAATTGTTATTTGTTTGTTTCTAGGTCCTTCATTGTTCATGGCTTTCACTAGTTTGAATAGTTTGTTTCCATCCCTGTCAAAATTCAGGTTTTCTGTTTTTTCCCTCCAACAATCTCTTGTTGTTTGATTTACTGTTCTTTTATATTTTGCTGAGATGGCTTTGAGAGAGATTTTCGCTTCAATTGTTTGTTCTCTCTCTGCTGTCTTTCTGGCATCTTCAACTTTGTCCTCCAAACTTTGTAGTTCTTCAGTCCAGTATGGTTTGTAACTTTTCCTCGCTCCTCTAGGAATGGACTCAGTGGCTGCCTGTATTATCGCTCTGTTTAGACTTTCCACCATTTGCTTTTTGTTGCCATATCGTGTATTTATGTTTTCACAATATTTGTCTGTTAGTATGGCAAATCTGTCCCAATCTGCTCGTTTGTAATTCCAGCGGGGCAAGGGCTTTTGCTCCTGTGGAACATACTCCATATTCATTACAAGCTTGATTGGTCTGTGGTAACTACCTGCTAATTGGTCCAGCACATGGCGATCGATTTTGTGGAGGATGTCTCCTGTGCAGAAAGCTAAGTCTGGAGTAGAAGTGGTAAGCCATCTTCTGGAGTAGAAGCTCGGTGTGTCATCCGCTTTGTTGAGTAGATGGAGATTTGAGTCTATTTCCCAGTCCTCCAATTCATCTCCTCTTTTGTCAGTATCTGGGTATCCCAATCTTTCTGAACGGCTATTAAAGTCTCCGACAATAATGCAGTTTGTGTCAGTTATTTTCATGTTTGAGAGTGTAAGGTCCTTATCTGCTGGGCTATACAGATTGTAGATTCTTATTTTCACGTCCTTTATCATTATATCAACACCTATAATTTCCGTTTGGTTGTCAGAGATCACAGATACTTCGCTGCAAGGTATTGTATTTCGTGTAAGTATTAGAACTCCTCCTTTGTGTCCTTCGCGGTCGAAACGTGTGGCCTGATATCCTCTGACTGAGAATTTGTGATTGGCGTTGAGGTGTGTCTCTTGAATGCATGCCACATCTATTCTATCTTTATGAAGACGCTGTGTTAGGGAGTCTTTCTTCTTGTAAACTCCTTCGGCATTCCACTGTAGTATGTTGAGTGTCCGGGGTATTTGGTCAATAGCTCTTAACCTACTCCCTCTGTGCCTTGACTCCACAGCACAGGGGAAGGTGACCATCAGTAGTCATGGGTGGACCCCCTCGAGGCAGGGGGCCCGGCACTATCGCCGCCTGATGGGACTTCACGGGATTAGCACCATAACGATTAATTTTGATTTGTGACATCATGAATTAAGTTACGTTGCACTGCTTTGTCAAGCCTGTGGCTCAGTACATCCGATTTTGACAAGCATTTATTCGGGATGCTTTCCTAGCCTTTGACTGTCCCCAGTCTACCTACAAGGCAGCAGGTTTTACGTTGCACTGCTTTGTCAAGCCTGTGGCTCAGTACATCCGATTTCGACAAGCATGTATTCAGGGTGCTTTCCCTAGCCTTTGACTGTCCCCAGTCTACCTACAAGGCAGCAGGTTTGTGTGTCTCTTCGTCTGGTCCCTCTCCCTTGACCTGTCCGACATGGGTGGCCCTACTAGTAGCTGTGCTACCGTCGGCATAGCTCTTGGGGTCATTGGGACGCACAAGCCCCTCTACCTCGTCACGGTCGACACACAGCAGAGGGGGAGCTGATGTTTGAGTTGTGAGCTTATATTTGAGTTGTAAACCCATGTTTGAGTTGTGAGCTAATGTTTGAGTTGTACACCCATGTTTGAGTTGTGAGCTGATGTTTGAGTTGTGAGCTAATGTTTAGTTGTACACCCATGTTTGAGTTGTGAGCCTGATGATTGAGTTGTGAGCTGATGTTTGAGTTGTGAGCTGATGATTGAGTTGTGAGCTGATGTTTAAGTTGTGAGCTGATGTTTGAGTTATGAGCTAATGTTTGAGTTGTACACCCATGTTTGAGTTATGCATCCATGTTTGAGTTGTAAGCTACTGTATTTTTATCCATGTTTAAGTTCTGGCCAGATGTTTAAGTTTATTATCTGATGCTTGAGTTGTGAGCGACCATCTGCTTGAGTCTATTGAGGATGGTCAACATGTTTATTGTGTGGATGCTTCAAGTAGTATAACAGCAAGGCTGCCATGAGTGTTTCAGTGAACATTGTGTGACAGTACTGTGTATGTGATAGGTGACACACAAGGGCATGTGAATACTGGCGGCGCTTAAATGTGTGAGAGGGGGTAAATATCGTCAGCAGAGTTGATCCAAAACACCAAGGTTTGAGATCTATGGAGAGACATGAAAGCCTATGTTAGTTGGCAGGGCACATGATGATGATGTCTGCTGTGATGTTATTCAATAAAACGCTTGCCTTTACTTTCAGGTGGTAGGCAGGGAGCTATTGCTGCATCTTGCAGAGCATTTGTTGCTAGAGTATGGACGGAACGAGAGCATAACACAATTTCTAAACACAACTCATTTGCATATTATGCCCACCATGAATCCTGATGGTTTTGCAATGTCAATGGAGGGCAGTTGCGATGGAATTATGGGAAGGTACATTTGGCTGTTCAGACAAATGATTCCAAGGCTCTTGTTTTAAATCAAATCTATTTTGTTGATTCAGTGTAATATCCGTATTCCATTCTACAGGCTCAGAACAGAACAATGTGGATTCAGATCACAATTTCATCATTTGTAATGGTCATGGTTGAACACTATGAATAGTTTTATTTTTCTGTTAAGTAACCGCACTAACCACAATGCCACTGCAAATCCAGTCTGCTGTGTATATCATAAGTCAGGAACTAAAACAGTAAACTTGATACATACATTGTTATGAGAACAGTTGCAGTCATTGGCACCTTGCCGTCTTGACAGACGATAGTTTGTGCTTTAAAAAGGCATAATAACTTTTACCTATGACGGTAGCGCATGTGACTGATAAGGCCAATTTGCGCTGTAAATGTCCGTTCACAGCGGGTGCATGTGAACACGTGGTCATTTCCACCATCATGCACCATCTTACGTCTCAAACGCTCAGTGTGTGACTTATCTGCAATAATTTTCTCCTTTGTCTTTATTCCATTTCTGATGTTTGCCCTCCATGCAACACGTTCAGCGGCGACTTGCTCCCAATGTGCATTACCATTGCCTGTATCAATCATGTCCCGTTTACACACATCTTTGTATCGTAATAGAGGCCGACCCTGAGATCTCTTACCCATCTGTAATTCACCAAAAAAGATGTCCTTTGGTATTCTACCATCATCCATCCTCCTAAGATGTCCTATCCATCTAAGTCTACGAAGACTGAGCATGGAATAAACCGTCACACAACCTGATCTTTCCAATACTTCAGTATTTGTGATTTTGTCTTGCCACTTAATACCAAGAATTCTTCGCAGACACCGTATATGAAAGCTGTTTAAACATTTCTCTTGGCGTGAGTAAGTTGTCCAGGTTTCACTGCCATAAAGAAGAGTACTATGGACACAGGCTTGATAGACAAGGACTTTTGTTTTGGCAGTAAGCTTCCTGTTCTCCCAGACTCTTTTCCTTAACATGTTCATTGTTGTTGTTGCCTTACCAATCCGGATGTTGATTTCCTGATCTAGGGATAATTTGCTATTTACCACTGATCCTAAATATGTAAAATGGTCTACCATCTCTAGTTCGGCGTAGTCAATAAAGATTGATGGTACCCCATGTGCCATAATGTGTGTCTTCTTTTTGCTAATTGTTAAACCAAATTCAGAACAAGCATTGAAGAATGCAGATAGTAGACATTGCAATTCTTCCTCAGAGTGGGTCATAACTGCAGCATCATCTGCAAAAAGCAACTCTCTGATCAGTAACCCTCCTAATTTTGGTCTTGGCCTTCAATCTCTGAGCATTGTAGAGGCCGTCATCTGAGTGAATGTATATACCACCATCCTGATCATGAAAGGCATATTTCAGTAGAAGTGATATGTATATTCCAAAGAGGGTGGGATCTAGTCCTGGCTTAGTATAAGCAGACTCTGGCTTAGTATAAGCAGACTCTGGCTTAGTATAAGCTCAAAAACTAACAATATTCCATCTGTACTGAATAAATAACCAATACTGTGGCTGTTGGGGGGGGGGGGGGGGGGGGCAGTGAAAACATGTAGGTTGATAATTTCCAAACATGCTCAGTCTTGAGTCCAAAATCAGCCCGAGCAGTTTGAAAGCAGATGACTTTGTGATTATGAACATGTGCTTGTCTTATATTTAGTGACAAATAATATTCCATCTTTAAAAGATAAAGAAATTAGCTACTGTCTTTGATTGGTCACTAAAAATATTTAACATCCAATAATATTCAATCTTTGCTGCATAAATAAATTATTTACCAGTTACTGGTCACTGTGAGCATTTGCTTTAACATTATTTTCTTTTACACAATCTGAGCTGAATCTGAATTGGCTCTATTATCTTGTGTGTCCAACAAACTCTACATGTTTCCCTTTAGTCACCTGTGGTTCCCAGTTGATATCTATACATGTAGTACTGTTATGTCATTGAAATGGGCTTGCGTCCCAGCGTAAACAAGGTAGGCAGAAATAAGCAAACCAAGATAATCAGGCTCAGGACAGGACATTGTGGATCCAGATCAAACCTTCACCAAACAGGTCTCAAGAACTGTCACTGTGTAGGAATCATGCTGCATGGGCTCAAAACAGGTGAATCCAGACAAGACTGCTATGCCAGGATGCCAGAGAAGAATGATCAACCAACACAGAACTGGTGTTGTCGACCGCTACACGCCGAGGGGGATGTGAGCACTTATTGGTTGAATCATTCACTGTGCAGTGAGGATGATCTGACTATGCAAACATGTGCCTGTACATTATGGGAACCAGGTGAAAACCTCTAATGCACCTCTCATGCTATGACCTGTGTCTGAATAGATGCATAGTGAGGTTTATCACAGAAGCAGCAGCAGCAGAATGAGATTAAAGAGAACAAAAGTAGTTGTTTTCTATTGAATGGGTTACAGACATTCTGAACTGTTTGCTTTCTGTTTTCAGGGGCAATGCTTTTGGTTATGACCTGAATCGCAACTTTCCTGATGTCCTTGGCTCAGTTTCAGGCCGAGAGCAAATAGAAACTCAGCTGGTTAGAGACTGGATACATTCCACAAACTTTGTCCTGTCTGCAAACCTGCATGGAGGGGCACTGGTTGTCAACTATCCATTTGATTCCTATCCTGGGGGTAATCAGATTAGCAACAACTCACACATTTCACTGACATTTAGTTAGGATTGCACATGTCCTTACTAATAATCACATCTTCTTCTCATGAGCATATCTCTTTACTTTATTGTCACATTGCTTTGCTCTTTCACTACATCTTTTTTGCTCTTTTGTCATATCTTCTTGTTCTTTTATCACATCTCTTTACTCTTTTATCACAACTGTTTACATATGTGTCACATCACTTTGCTCTCTTCTTCTTCTTCTTCTTCTTCTTCTTCTTCTTCTTCTTCTTCTTCTTCTTCTTCTTCTGCATTTATCCGGAGTTGTTTTTTTTGTATTGGACGTGATTGCGTTGTGCCTGTTTACAGCAGAGCTGCGTTCTTGCGCCGTTAGGCCTGACACATCCGACTTCTGCGGGCATTTGTTGACCGGGTTAACCTTCCCGAGGTACTTTGGTCTTTTACCATAACTCTTTGTTCTTCACAGATTTGTATCTTATTACTGGACATCTCTTTGTTTTTTACCATATCGCCATTGCTTTGTTATCATATCACATGGCCGTTGACATACCTATTTCTACATCATCTATTTGTCTTGTATTTCTTCACAGAGACTTCTGTTGCTTGATAACATTTGTTCCTAAATATGGAGTATTGTATTTGTTAATAAGAACATGTGTAGACAAACATTTTTCTTCTCGTGCCTGTTATTCCCAGTGTAACATACACCCTCTTTCATCTCACAAATAATCTCTAAGAAATTAACAACTGAGTCAGAACGAAGAGTTCATTCATGCTAAATGCTTCAGGGAAATGTATTCCTCCGAACATTTGGACACTAGTGTTTGCAGATGGTTCTGTCAATCAAGGCTGCAAATAAGAGAAGCAACTGGAATGTATATAATTCATCCTAATAGAAACTTAGAGCTGTGTTCCGTAGTGGTAGGAGAAATTTGTATTACCTTCAGAGAAGAGGCCCTTCTTACAGTGGGACACACCCTAAATAGTTGAGTAGGACTAACATGAAAAACTGCTATCTTCGTAGATTGGAAGTCAGTCCTCCCAGCCATCTCATGCTTCAAACGGCATCATTCATAAAATAAAAGACAACATTAGAATTCTGTCTCCACGAACAGAACTAGCCTGACTGGACACCATGGCACTGTGGTATCCCTGGACATGACAGGTCAGACCTGTTGACAAAGGCTGGAAAAACCCCGGTCAACCCTATCCATCCCAGAGCTTTATTGAAATAAAAACACTAAAGCAATTTATGAGAACGAATTAATTCATTAGCATGTCCTTTAAAGAACCTCGCGCCCATAACCTTTTAGGAAAACTTCTCGGTCATAAGCAAGATGTCCCACGTCCGATACACCCATCTGGAGATCATCTGCCACATCCTGCACTCATCTTGTCTTTGGCCTTTCTCTTCCTCTCTTCCCAAGCATATCATCATCAAGTGCCATGCCAGCTGGCGTAGGTGTTCATGACTCTCCACAGATCTCGGCCTTTGGTTTTCTGGATCAACTCCACTGTAATATTCCTCCATGCCACAATCGCAATCTATCCAGCATCATTTCTCTTGGTCTGTCTCTGTCTCTGTTCCCCTCTGTCTTTCCAGTTGCCACGATGTTCTCTAATGCCTCTCTTCTCATCACATGACCAAAAAAAGCTGTTTGCCTCTTTCTTATTGTTGTATATAATGTTCTAGTTTCATTAGCCTCTTTCGGGCATTCATTGTTAGTTACTCTGGCAGTCCAAAGAATTCCAACATTCATCTCAGAAACCACATCTCTGTTTCTTCCAATCTCTTCCTAATTTATTCATTTACATTCCAAGATTCACATCTATACAGCAAAACAGATTCTATATAGCACCTAAGCACTCTCTTTCTTACATTCAAGCATCGTCTGGATCTTTTCTCCGGGGCATGCTGGTGTGTTGGGGAATGAACAGACGGCCAGATTGGCTGGCTCTTCAAAACTTGGCGGAGTATTGATGCATGATAAGGCAGACGTGGTTGTGGCCTTGTGGGTGCACGTGTACACCCCGGAGGAGCAAATAGATCACCATGGTCTGGCAAGAATGCGACAGCGAGGAGTGATGAGGGAATCTGGCCGACGATCGACGCTCAGAGGAAAGGCGAGACAGACATATAATCAGATTGCTACTGGTACTATTAGTGTTGGAACTCTTCGCTGGCTGCTGAGAATGGGGACGGAGCACTTATGAGAATGCCCCAAATGCTGTGATGTCGGTTCCTAAATCAATCAATCAATCAATAGTGACCTATTGCATACAATATTCTTCATTTTCTTAAATGCAGCCCGGGCATATGCCCCTCCTTTATAGTTGTCTCCAAACTGTCATGGCAGAGCAGACATTAACTGAATCAGTCTCAGTCTCCACCCTTGCAGTTGTGGAGCACTGAAGTAAACCCCAAAGCATAACCTAAACAACTGTTCTGGACCTAAAAAGAGAGAGAAAATCACTGGGGACTAATAAAGACCTAAAGCAAACCATCCTGTTTGTGGTTTGTAACCATGTGGCGGTTAACAGCAATGTGCATAGAAAACGTTGATTGTTAAAATCATATCACCACGCCCCGATATTGTTGTTACCTCTTGTAGATTCTTCCATATCTCTCCCATACTGTTCATCTTGAATTCTCTTCCCCGTGTTATTTTCTGCTACTGCAAGAATCTCCTTTCATTGATTTGCTGAATTATTTGTCTTTTCTGAAGATTTGTTCATGATATGTTGGATTTGATGGCTCAGGTTCTTGAGGGGATGAGTTAGCCAGCCTGACACAGACCAGGTTATTGAGGGGATGAGTTAGCCAGCCAGACACAGACAAGGTTATTGAGGGGATGAGTTAGCCAGCCTGACACAGACCAGGTTATTGAGGGGATGAGTTAGCCAGCCTGACACAGACCAGGTTATTGAGGGGATGAGTTAGCCAGCCTGACACAGACCAGGTTATTGAGGGGATGAGTTAGCCAGCCTGACACAGACCAGGTTATTGAGGGGATGAGTTAGCCAGCCTGACACAGACCAGGTTATTGAGGGGATGAGTTAGCCAGTCTGACACAGACCAGGTTATTGAGGGGACGAGTTAGCCAGCCTGACACAGACCAGGTTATTGAGGGGATGAGTTAGCCAGCCTGACACAGACCAGGTTATTGAGGGGATGAGTTAGCCAGCCTGACACAGACCAGGTTATTGAAGGGGATGAGTTAGCCAGTCTGACACAGATCAGGTTATTGAGGGGACGAGTTAGCCAGCCTGACACAGACCAGGTTATTGAGGGGATGAGTTAGCCAGCCTGACACAGACCAGGTTATTGAGGGGATGAGTTAGCCAGTCTGACACAGACCAGGTTATTGAGGGGATGAGTTAGCCAGTCTGACACAGACCAGGTTATTGAGGGGATGAGTTAGCCAGTCTGACACAGACCAGGTTATTGAGGGGACGAGTTAGCCAGCCTGACACAAACCAGGTTATTGAGGGGACGAGTTAGCCAGCCTGACACAGACCATTGTTAGTCATCTCTCAACCACTTGACAGGTCACAGGGTGCCATCCCTCACTTTCCTCACTGGCCTGGTAACACACAGATGAGAAGAAATGTTCAGTTGATACAAATTAATGTAAAATATCATTAAGGAACTCTGACAAACAAAAAGCACACACAAAATCAAACATTTTAACCAGAGGTTCGTTAACATCAGGCTGCCTAATAACATGGTCCGTTTGTGTGTGTCTTCGAACATCTGGAGATTAGAGTTTCTCAATCTCCAATATTGCACAAGCAGAATACAACATTGTTCCAGTCAGTGAAACAAACATAGTAAAAGATCCTTTTTCCATATCTTAAAGCATACAGCACTAAACCAATATTTGTATGGGCCAATCAGCACTCATTGGGTCATGTGATCAGTATCACACTGGCCACCTTCCAAAGATAATTCCTGGTACCCATGTAAGACTGGGTAACGTGGTAGCCAGGTCATTTTTTAAAATCTGCCCCAATACAGAATTGAACTGTTGACCACTGGGCCAGAAAGCGAGTGTGAAGCCACTATACCAACCTAGCTCCCTTGACTCCAGTAGTGAGACATAATTGTTCTCTTTTCAATTTTCTTCATTTTCATCTCTCTCTCTCTCTCTCTCTCTCTCTCTCTCTCTCTCTCTCTCTCTCTCTCTCTCTCTCTCTCTCTCCTCTCTCTCTCTCTCTCTCTCTCTCTCTCTCTCTCTCTCTCTCTCCACTCTCTATCTCCTCTCTCTCTCTCCCACCCACCCACAGATGCATGAAGATGAAACAAAACAGTTTCTGAAATGTACTTATTTCATCATCATACTCTACACAAAGTTTCTTTTCTCAGCTGCCACACCTAGATATTCTGCCAGTCCAGATGATGATGTCTTCAGGCACTTGTCCTTGATATATTCCCGCTCACATCCCACAATGCATAAAGGTTCCTCTTGTGGGGATACTTTTCCGGACGGGATAACAAATGGTGCAGACTGGTATCCTGTCTATGGTTAGTGTGACAACTGTGTGCTTTTTATGTGTGATGACTATGTACTTTATGTGTGTGACGACTGTGTGCTTCTTATGTGTGATAACTGTGTGCTTCTTGTGTGTGATGACTGCGCTGCTTTTATAGGCAAGTGCTGTTTATGGTTAGTGTGACGACTGTGTGCTTCTTGTGTGTTATGACTGTGTGCTTCTTGTGTGTGATGACTGTGTGCTTCTTGTGTACGACTGTGTGCTTCTTGTGTGTTATGACTGAGTGCTTATGTGTGACGACTGTGTGCTTGTGTGTTATGACTGTGTGCTTCTTGTGTGTCATGACTGTGTGCTTCTTGTGTGTTATGACTGTGTGCTTCTTATGTGTGATGACTGTGTGCTTCTTATGTGTTATGACTGTGTACTTCTTGTGTGTTATGACTGTGTGCTTCTTATGTGTTATGACTGTGTACTTCTTGTGCAGTCAAATTCTGTTTATGGTTAGTGTGATGACTGTGTACTTCTTGTGCAGTCAAATTCTGTTTATGGTTAGTGTGATGACTGTGAGTGTCATGTATGTCTATTGCGAAGATGAACGTGTTTATTGTTAAACAATAACAGTGGGACAAAAAAGAGAGAAAGTTACAACCATAGGAGTTGTTTTGTTATAGTTTTTTTAACCCTCTTAAGGACAGTAAGTTTTAACTCCTATGTCCGATGCATTGGCCTTTAAGTTGTCTAAGTCTTGAAAATGACTTGCATGTCCTAGAGTGAGCTTGGCATAGAGGACTCCCCCCCTCCCTCCACCTGCCCCCCACCCTGACTCAGGACAAGAGTCTCATCTCCACATGGAGGACTGCAGAACTCTCCTTCCCTTTCTACACTAAGAAACAAGCAGAGTGGAAGGCTGGTACTGGAATCTGCCGAAAGGCATATTGGGACGTCAACAGGCCATGGTTCAGCTTGTCACATGTAGGTCGGGTGAGGTGACACTTATGTAGGTTGGGTGAGGTGACACTTATGTAGGCTGGGTGAGGTGACACTTATGTAGGTTGGGTGAGGTGACACTCATGTAGGTTGGGTGAGGTGACACTCATGTAGGTTGGGTGAGGTGACACTTATGTAGGTTGGGTGAGGTGACACTTATGTAGGCTGGGTGAGGTGACACTTATGTAGGCTGGGTGAGGTGACACTTATGTAGGTTGGGTGAGGTGACACTTATGTAGGCTGGGTGAGGTGACACTTGTGTAGGTTGGGTGAGGTGACACTCATGTAGGTTGGGTGAGGTGACACTCATGTAGGTTGGGTGAGGTGACACTCATGTAGGTTGGGTGAGGTGACACTTATGTAGGTTGGGTGAGGTGACACTTATGTAGGCTGGGTGAGGTGACACTTATGTAGGTTGGGTGAGGTGACACTTATGTAGGCTGGGTGAGGTGACACTTATGTAGGTTGGGTGAGGTGACACTTATGTAGGCTGGGTGAGGTGACACTTATGTAGGCTGGGTGAGGTGACACTCATGTAGGTTGGGTGAGGTGACACTCATGTAGGTTGGGTGAGGTGACACTTATGTAGGTTGGGTGAGGTGACACTCATGTAGATTGGGTGAGGTGACACTTATGTATGTTGGGTGAGGTGACACTCATGTAGGTCGGGTGAGGTGACACTTATGTAGGTTGGGCGAGGTGACACTCATGTAGGTTGGGCGAGGTGACACTCATGTAGGTCGGGTGAGGTGACCAGGGGCGTCACTAGGGGGGCGCGGGCCGCACCGGGTGACACCATCAAGGGGTGACACCAAAATAAAAAAATTGCAAATTTGACAAAGCAGACATAGCAAAATAACAAAAATTTAACTTTGTCCGAGTTTGTCGAAGTTCTTTATTTATGTTTTACCTGAAGTATTGAAGTTATATTGTTCAATTTGTTTTCTTTCTTATGTCCTTATTAACTTTTTGACTTATTTTACAAACATTACTATATGCGATTATATATGGTACAGGAACACTCTGAAGAAGACCATGGTGAAAGTCTAGAGGGGTGACACCAAGAGTTTACCGCACTGGGTGATACCAACCCCAGTGACGCCACTGGAGGTGACACTCATGTAGGTTGGGTGAGGTGACACTCATGTAGGTTGGGTGAGGTGACACTCATGTAGGCCATGTTTTCTCCACGGGTGTTTGGGTATTTCATGGTAAACACACTCTAATCCAGTGCCCTGGAGAAAAACTGTAGGGGTTAAAGTAACAACTCAGAGTGGGCAAAATATTCACTTGAAGTAACAACAGGATCAGAATGGTTAAATGTATTAATTTGAAGTAACAACTAGAACAGAGTGGGCAAAAAAATTAGCTGTCCAGGACTGATGGAGTAAAGAAAGTTGTATATCTTTGAGTCTCATAATGAGTAACTAAGTAAATTGTTAATTTCTTGGCACAGAATAAGTTAATTAGTAATTTGGTTGTGACTAGTGGTAAATTCTAATTGCCTAACTGCAGGAGGAATGCAGGATTACTTGTACAGGAATGGCAGTGGTTACGAGGTCCTGATTGAGGTCTCCTGCTGCAAGTATCCTAAAGCAGCACTGTTATGGGACTTCTGGGACAGAAACAAGGATGCACTCATTAACCTGATGTTTTCTGTTCATATGGGTATGTTTGATCTCTCTCTCTCTGTCTGTCTCTCTCTCTCTCTCTTTCTCTCTCTCTCTCTGTCTCCCTGTCTCTCTCTCCTCTCTCTCTGTGTCTCTCTCTCTCTGTCTCTCTCCCTGTCTGTCTGACTGTCTGTCTCACTCTCTCTATCTCTTTCTATCTCTCTCCCTGTCTCTCTCTGTCTCTCTCTATCTCTCTCTCCTCTCTCTCTCTCTGTCTCTCTCCCTGTCTGTCTGACTGTCTGTCTCACTCTCTCTATCTCTTTCTATCTCTCTCTCCTCTCTCTCTGTCTCTCTCCCTGTCTGTCTGACTGTCTGTCTCACTCTCTCTATCTCTTTCTATCTCTCTCTCTCTGTCTCTCTCTCCCTATCTCTCTCCTCTCTCTCTCCCTGTCTCTCTCCCTGACTGTCTGACTGTCTGTCTCACTCTATCTCTTTTTATCTCTCTCTCCCTATCTCTCTCTCTCCTCTCTCTCTGTCTCTCTCTGTCTCTCTCCCTGTCTGTCTGACTGTCTGTCTCACTCTATCTCTTTTTATCTCTCTCTCCCTATCTCTCTCTCCTCTCTCTCTGTCTCTCTCTCTGTCTCTCTCCCTGTCTGTCTGATTGT
Organism: Cepaea nemoralis; assembly: GCA_014155875.1. Lineage (NCBI taxonomy): Eukaryota > Metazoa > Mollusca > Gastropoda > Stylommatophora > Helicidae > Cepaea > Cepaea nemoralis. The sequence goes on along the minus strand of JACEFZ010006971.1, from coordinate 293,883 downwards.
CTCACTCTCTCTATCTCTTTCTATCTCTCTCTCACAGAGAGAGAGAGAGAGAGAGAGAGAGAGAGAGAGAGTGGTTTATAAACATATTAGATAATGCCAGTTATTTACACTTCTGTAGTCATATAAAGAAATAAAGCTCCATTTAGAGGATGTGCTGGAGAGAAATTTGAAAGGGAAGTTTGCAAAAGGATGACAACATTACATGTGGGTGGACAACATCAAAAGTGGTCTTGAAAAAAACCTGTATTAGAGCATCGTGAAGATGCAACTATCTCGGAAAAGTCATAACAGCTGATGGGAGATGCCTTGAAGAGATTAAAACAAGAATCGCCATGGCAAAGGCAGCCTTTTGCAAGATGGAAAACATACTGACCAATGAAAAGATGTCAATTACAATGAGACAAAGAGTGTTGAAGTGCAACATAGAACATAGAAGTCCTACAAAACAATTGAAAACAGTAAACTGATTAGAGGAATTAGACATAGTCACAATTTTTTGGACACGTTATGAGAAAGAATAAATTGGAGAACTTGGTTGGTGACAACTGGCAAGATTGAGTGGAAAAAAAACGTTGGGAAGGCAGAGAAGTAAATACCTAGATGGCTTGACCACGTGGTATGGTCGAGATAAGAACACAGAACCAGTTTGTCTGTGGTGATCATGTAAGATGATGAAACATGACCGCCCACACTTACCAGGATGGCACATGATGATGGTGATGATAATGCAATATACATGCTTTTGGAGATTCATACCAACCAGCGCTAGTGTGAAGGTACATTTAATAATGATGATGATCCTCTAAATGTAATAGTTTGTTTTTGCTGACTCTGAGGTGTAAAAATGTAGCAGTTTTGTCTCTGCTGTCTCCCAGGTGTAAAATTGTAATAGTTTGTCACTGCTGTCTCCCAGGTGTAATAATGTAGTTTGTGACTGCTGTCTCCCAGGTGTAAAAATGTAATAGTGTGTATCTGCTGTCTCCCAGGTGTAATAATGTAATAGTTTGTCTCTGCTGTCTCCCAGGTGTAAAATGTAATAGTGTGTATCTGCTGTCTCCCAGGTGTAATAATGTAGTAGTTTGCCTCTACTGTCTCCCAGGTGTAATAATGTAGTTTGTGACTGCTGTCTCCCAGGTGTAATAATGTAGTTTGTGACTGCTGTCTCCCATATGTAAAAATGTAATAGTGTGTATCTGCTGTCTCCCAGGTGTAAAAATGTAATAGTTTGTCTCTGCTGTCTCCCAGGTGTAAAAATGTAATAGTGTGTATCTGCTATCTTCCATGTGTAAAAATGTAATAGTTTGTGTCTGCTGTCTCCCAAGTGTACAAATGTAATAGTGTGTTTCTGCTGTCTCCCAGGTGTAACAATGCAATAGTTTGTCTCTGCTGTCTCCCAGGTGTAATAATGTAATAGTTTGTCTCTGCTGTCTCCCAGGTGTAAAAATGTAATAGTGTGTATCTGCTGTCTCCCAGGTGTAATAATGTAATAGTTTGTCTCTGCTGTCTCCCAGGTGTAAAAATGTAATAGTGTGTATCTGCTGTCTCCCAGGTGTAATAATGTAATAATTTGCCTCTACTGTCTCCCAGGTGTAATAATGTAGTTTGTGACTGCTGTCTCCCAGGTGTAATAATGTAGTTTGTGACTGCTGTCTCCCAGGTGTAAAAATATAACAGTGTGTATCTGCTGTCTCCCAGGTGTAAAAATGTAATGGTTTATCTCTGCTGTCTCCCAGGTGTACAAATGTAATAGTTTGTCTCTGCTGTCTCCCAGGTGTAATAATGTAGTTTGTGTCTGCTGTCTCCCAGGTGTACAAATGTAATAGTGTGTATCTGCTATCTTCCATGTGTAAAAATGTAATAGTTTGTCTCTGCTGTCTCCCAGGTGTACAAATGTAATAGTGTGTTTCTGCTGTCTCCCAGGTGTAACAATGTAATAGTTTGTCTCTGCTGTCTCCCAGGTGTACAAATGTAATAGTGTGTTTCTGCTGTCTCCCAGGTGTAAAAATGTAATGGTTTATCTCTGCTGTCTCCCAGGTGTACAAATGTAATAGTGTGTATCTGCTATCTCCCATGTGTAAAAATGTAATAGTTTGTCTCTGCTGTCACCCAGGTGTAATAATGTAGTTTGTGACTGCTGTCTCCCAGGTGTAAAAATGTAATTGTTTGTCTCTGCTGTCTCCCAGGTGTAATAATGTAGTTTGTGTCTGCTGTCTCCCAAATGTAAAAATGTAATAGTGTGTATCTGCTGTCTCCCAGGTGTAAAAATGTAATAGTTTGTCTCTGCTGTCTCCCAGGTGTAAAAATGTAATAGTTTGTCTCTGCTGTCTCCCAGGTGTAATAATGTAGTTTGTGTCTGCTGTCTCCCAAGTGTAAAAATGTAATAGTTTGTCTCTGCTGTCTCCCAGGTGTAAAAATGTAATTGTTTGTCTCTGCTGTCTCCCAGGTGTAATAATGTAGTTTGTGTCTGCTGTCTCCCAAGTGTAAAAATGTAATAGTTTGTCTCTGCTGTCTCCCAGGTGTAAAAATGTAATAGTTTGTCTCTGCTGACTCCCAATTGTAAAAATTTAATAGTGTGTCTCTGCTGTCTCCCATGTGTAAAAATGTAATAGTGTGTATCTGCTCTCTCTCTCTCTCTCTCTCTCTCTCTCTCTCTCTCTCTCTCTCTCTCTCTCTCTCTCTCTCTCTCTCTCTCTCTCTCATAGTTTGTCTCTGCTCTCTCTTATATGTAAAAATGTAATAGTGTGTCTCTGCTCTCTCTATGTAAAAATGTAATAGTTTGTCTCTGCTATCTCTCAGGTGTAAAAGGTCTCATCCTCGGCCAGTCACAATACAATGACAGCTTGTTTCTGCCCCTAGAGGGTGCTATTGTGGTGGTGGCAGGACGGGAGTCTATACAATTCAGGTCCACAAAATATGGAGAATATTTCAAGCTTCTGTTGCCAGGAAAATATATTTTGCAGGTAGACTGATGTTTAGTGAGCAGTTGTATTGAAGTCTGACAAGCATAACTGTCCTGTCTGATTGTTTGGCTTGTGTACTGTCTGATTTGTGGGCTTGTGTCCTGTCTGATTTGTTGGTGTGTGTCCTGTCTGATTCATGGATTTGTGTCCTGTCTGATTTGTGGGCTTGTGACCTGTCTGATTTGTGGGCTTGTGACCTGTCTGATTCATGGGCTTGTGACCTGTCTGATTTGTGGGCTTGTGACCTGTCTGATTCATGGGCTTGTGACCTGTCTGATTCGTGGGCTTGTGACCTGTCTGATTCGTGGGCTTGTGACCTGTCTGATTCATGGGCTTGTGACCTGTCTGATTCATGGGCTTGTGTCCTGTCTGATTTGTGGGCTTGTGACCTGTCTGATTCATGGGCTTGTGACATGTCTGATTTGTGGGCTTGTGACCTGTCTGATTCATGGGCTTGTGACCTGCCTGATTTGTGGGCTTGTGGCCTGTCTGATTCATGGATTTGTGTCCTGTTTGATTTGTGTGCACCAGCATTCAGGTTGTGTCAGTCGTGACAAGAGCTTGCATCTGTTGGAGTGAGTGAGAGACTTTCCTCCAATTCTGGTACTAAGGTACTCGTTCCACGGGCATTGTGTGGCCGTGGGCTCTCCTACCCCTCTCCCATACTTGGCTGAATGCCTGGTGGTCATGTGTTTGAATCCCCATCAAAGCAGATTTCTTTAAGTGACCTGGACTCCCACATTGACCCATTCTAAAATAGGCATTAGGAAATGTCCTGGACAGTACAAGTGGGGGACATTATAGTGACCACATCAAGTGGGGGACATTATAGTGACCACATCACCCATCAAGTGGCTGACATTATAGCGATCACATCACCCATCAAGTGGCTGACATTGTAGTGACCACATCACCCATCAAGTGGGGGACATTATAGTGACCACATCACCCATCAAGTGGCTGACATTATAGTGACCACATCACCCATCAAGTGGGGGACATTATAGTGACCACATCACCCATCAAGTGGGGGACATTATAGTGACCACATCACCCATCAAGTGGCTGACATTATAGTGACCACATCACCCATCAAGTGGCTGACATTATAGTGACCACATCACCCATCAAGTGGGGAATATTATTGTGACCACATCACCCATCAATTGGCTGACATTATAGTGACCACATCACCCATCATGTGGGGGACATTATAGTGACCACATCACCCATCAAGTGGCTGACATTATAGTGACCACATCACCCATCAAGTGGGGGACATTATAGTGACCACATCACCCATCAAGTGGGGGACATTATAGTGACCACATCACCCATCAAGTGGGGGACATTATAGTGACCACATCACCCATCAAGTGGTGGACATTATAGTGACCACATCACCCATCAAGTGGGGGACATTATAGTGACCACATCACCCATCAAGTGGTGGACATTATAGTGACCACATCACCCATCAAGTGGGGGACATTATAGAGACCACATCACCCATCAAGTGGTGGACATTATAGTGACCACATCACCCATCAAGTGGCTGATATTATAGTGACCACATCACCCATCAAGTGGCTGACATTATAGTGACCACATCACCTATCAAGTGGTGGACATTATAGTGACCACATCACCCATCAAGTGGGGTACATTATAGTGACCACATCACCCATCAAGTGGTGGACATTATAGTGACCACATCACCCATCAAGTGGCTGACATTATAGTGACCACATCACCCATCAAGTGGTGGACATTATAGTGACCACATCACCCATCAAGTGGTGGACATTATAGTGACCACATCACCCATCAAGTGGGGGACATTATAGAGACCACATCACCCATCAAGTGGTGGACATTATAGTGACCACATCACCCATCAAGTGGCTGACATTATAGTGACCACATCACTGCCTTACAGTGAATGCACATATAAAAGCATTGTAACTTGTAATACTGAACAATAGTCTCACCTGATAACAGGAAATAAAATCACGTAGGTCAGTGAACGTTTCCACACATTTTTAATTGTGCGTTGCAGAATTATATGATTCAATTTCTATAGAACATAGATCGCCCTTGTCACAGGGTCGGTATCTATTTAAAATATCTACGAATGATCCTACCTAACTCTTTCCTGCTCACCTTGACGTCTAATTTTCCATTCCACAGTTCCGTCGTTCAGAATTCGTCTAGGTTTCTGTTCCCAGTCCATCAATGGCTTCTTATCAACAAATTCCTCGTCCTGTTGTTCACTTGCAGATCATCGTATCATTGCATCCAGATATCCACTTGACACAGAATTTGGAAAACACAACCGCTTGGTAACACGGCTTCACAACGTCTGTCTTTTTGTTGTCCTATGACGTCTCGTGTCTCCCTTGGTTTTCTTGTTCATCATCCACTTTGGTGCATCCTTATGCAAAATCCCTTTATCCTTTTTCTGTATCTACTTTTGGCGTGCTCGTCATATGGCAATCACCCATCAAGTGTGGGTAGCTCTGTACAAATATGGGGCTACGCTGTGCACCCATTGTGCTTCGAGGCATGAGAAAGTGTCCTTTCCTTGTTCCTTCTCCTCTCCAAGCCCAGAAACCAGTGGAAGTACAAGCCAAGAAGCCAGTGGAAGTACAAGCCCAGAAACCAATGGAAGTACAAGCCCAGAAGCCAGTGGAAGTACAAGCCCAGAAGCCAGTGGAAGTACAAGCCCAGAAGCCAGTGGAAGTACAAGCCCAGAAACCAGTGGAAGTACAAGCCCAGAAACCAATGGAAGTACAAGCCCAGAAGTCAGTGGAAGGTCAAGACCAGAACTAGAACTTCACATCCCCTGGGAAGGTTAACCCGGTCAACAAATGCCCACAGAAGTCAGGTGTGTCGGCCTAATGGCACCAGAACGCAGCTCTGCTGTAAACAGGCACAATGCAATCCAAAAAAAACTCCAGATGAACGCAGAAGAAGATGAAGAACTTCACATCTGGAGGGAGAGCATAGCAGAATGTGACCAGCCATGGCGCAGCACAGCAAGCACGCACACGTGCACACGCACACACGCTCACATGCACACACACACACACACACTGGCTGGGATTGGTCATATTTCTGTCCGTGGGTTGAGGGTACTTCATTGTCAACAGGCTCAAACCCACTGCTCCTGTCTGATCAAGGCTGAGGGCTGTCTGCCCTCGTGCTTACACTTTCTGTGTTTTGATGTCGCATAGCTGATTCATTCCACACAGGGGTCAATTGAACTTGAATGCTAATTTCTAGTTCAGATAGCAATGATAAACTACTGACCATACAATTGACTAGAAACATCAAACGTCCTGAAAAGGACATGCACTATTTTCTTTAGTGTACATGTGTTCAGTAGTCTAACACATTTTATGTAACAGTTGTATGTGATATTCCTGTCATGTGTTCAGTAGTCTAACACACTTTATGTAACAGTTGTATGTGATATTCCTGTCATGTGTTCAGTAGTCTAACACACTTTATGTAACAGTTGTATGTGATATTCCATGTCATGTGTTCAGTAGTCTAACACACTTTATGTAACAGTTGTATGTGATATTCCTGTCATGTGTTCAGTAGTCTAACACACTTTATGTAACAGTTGTATGTGATATTCCTGTCATGTGTTCAGTAGTCTAACACATTTTATGTAACAGTTGTATGTGATATTCCTGTCATGTGTTCAGTAGTCTAACACATTTTATGTAACAGTTGTATGTGATATTCCATGTCATGTGTTCAGTAGTCTAACACACTTTATGTAACAGTTGTATGTGATATTCCTGTCATGTGTTCAGTAGTCTAACACACTTTATGTAACAGTTGTATGTGATATTCCTGTCATGTGTTCAATAGTCTAACACACTTTATGTAACAGTTGTATGTGATATTCCTGTCATGTGTTCAGTAGTCTAACACACTTTATGTAACAGTTGTGTGTGATATTCCTGTCATGTGTTCAGTAGTCTAACACACTTTATGTAACAGTTGTGTGTGATATTCAATGTCATGTGTTCAGTAGTCTAACACACTTTATGTAACAGTTGTGTGTGATATTCCTGTCCTTTCATGTGTTCAGTAGTCCAACACACTTTATGTAACAGTTGTGTGTGATATTCCATGTCATGTGTTCAGTAATCCAACACACTCTATGTAACAGTTGTATGTGATATTCCTGTCATGTGTTCAGTAGTCCAACACACTTTATGTGACAGTTGTATGTGATATTCCTGTCATGTGTTCAGTAGTCCAACACACTTTATGTGACAGTTGTATGTGATATTCCTGTCATGTGTTCAGTAGTCTAACACACTTTATGTAACAGTTGTATGTGATATTCCTGTCATGTGTTCAGTAGTCCAACACACTTTATGTGACAGTTGTATGTGATATTACTGTCATGTGTTCAGTAGTCTAACACACTTTATGTAACAGTTGTATGTGATATTCCTGTCATGTGTTCAGTAGTCTAACACATTTTATGTAACAGTTGTATGTGATATTCCTGTCATGTGTTCAGTAGTCTAACACACTTTATGTAACAGTTGTATGTGATATTCCTGTCATGTGTTCAGTAGTCTAACACACTTTATGTAACAGTTGTATGTGATATTCCTGTCATGTGTTCAGTAGTCTAACACACTTTATGTAACAGTTGTATGTGATATTCCTGTCATGTGTTCAGTAGTCTAACACACTTTATGTAACAGTTGTATGTGATATTCCTGTCATGTGTTCAGTAGTCTAACACATTTTATGTAACAGTTGTATGTGATATTCCTGTCATGTGTTCAGTAGTCTAACACATTTTATGTAACAGTTGTATGTGATATTCCATGTCATGTGTTCAGTAGTCTAACACACTTTATGTAACAGTTGTATGTGATATTCCTGTCATGTGTTCACTAGTCTAACACACTTTATGTAACAGTTGTATGTGATATTCCTGTCATGTGTTCAGTAGTCTAACACACTTTATGTAACAGTTGTATGTGATATTCCTGTCATGTGTTCAATAGTCTAACACACTTTATGTAACAGTTGTATGTGATATTCCTGTCATGTGTTCAGTAGTCTAACACACTTTATGTAACAGTTGTGTGTGATATTCCTGTCATGTGTTCAGTAGTCTAACACACTTTATGTAACAGTTGTGTGTGATATTCCTGTCCTTTCATGTGTTCAGTAGTCCAACACACTTTATGTAACAGTTGTGTGTGATATTCCATGTCATGTGTTCAGTAATCCAACACACTCTATGTAACAGTTGTATGTGATATTCCTGTCATGTGTTCAGTAGTCCAACACACTTTATGTGACAGTTGTATGTGATATTCCTGTCATGTGTTCAGTAGTCCAACACACTTTATGTGACAGTTGTATGTGATATTCCTGTCATGTGTTCAGTAGTCTAACACACTTTATGTAACAGTTGTGTGATATTCCTGTCATGTGTTCAGTAGTCCAACACACTTTATGTGACAGTTGTATGTGATATTACTGTCATGTGTTCAGTAGTCTAACACACTTTATGTAACAGTTGTATGTGATATTCCTGTCATGTGTTCAGTAGTCCAACACACTATGTGACAGTTGTATGTGATATTCCTGTCATGTGTTCAGTAGTCTAACACACATTATGTGACAGTTGTATGTGATATTCCTGTCATGTGTTCAGTAGTCCAACACACTTTATGTGACAGTTGTATGTGATATTACTGTCATGTGTTCAGTAGTCTAACACACATTATGTGACAGTTGTATGTGATATTCCTGTCATGTGTTCAGTAGTCTAACACACTTTATGTAACAGTTGTATGTGATATTACTGTCATGTGTTCAGTAGTCTAACACACTTTATGTAACAGTTGTATGTGATATTACTGTCATGTGTTCAGTAGTCTAACACACTTTATGTAACAGTTGTATGTGATATTCCTGTCATGTGTTCAGTAGTCCAACACACTTTATGTGACAGTTGTATGTGATATTACTGTCATGTGTTCAGTAGTCTAACACACATTATGTGACAGTTGTATGTGATATTCCTGTCATGTGTTCAGTAGTCTAACACACTTTATGTAACAGTTGTATGTGCTATTCCTGTCATGTGTTCAGTAATCCAACACACTCTATGTAACAGTTGTATGTGATATTCCTGTCATGTGTTCAGTAGTCCAACACACTTTATGTAACAGTTGTATGTGATATTACTGTCATGTGTTCAGTAGTCCAACACACTTTATGTAACAGTTGTATGTGATATTCCTGTCATGTGTTCAGTAGTCCAACACACTTTATGTAACAGTTGTATGTGATATTCCTGTCATGTGTTCAGTAGTCCAACACACTTTATGTAACAGTTGTATGTGATATTACTGTCATGTGTTCAGTAGTCTAACACACTTTATGTAGCAGTTGTATGTGATATTTCTGTCATGTGTTCAGTAGTCTAACACACTTTATGTAAAAGTTGTATGTGATATTTCTGTCATGTGTTCAGTAGTCTAACACACTTTATGTAACAAGTGATATTTCTGTTATGTCTAATGTTGTTGAATGTAAGCAGATGTTATCAGCTTATTATGTGTCTTTGTTATAGAAAATGACAAGAATCTTTTGAAATCTAGCAGTTTAATGTATATTTGAGCAATGTTGCCCAGTGTCTCCAGAATGGTGTTGTGATATCCAAGATATTGTCATCATGAATGGGTCTGGCCCACCTCTGCCAGGCTGTGTTAGTGGATGAATACAGCCCAGGTAACTGTATCATGCCCTGTGTCTCCAGGATGGTGTTATGACATCCAAGATATTGCATTCATGAGCAGACAAGCTGAAAAACATCTGATGGCTGTGGAAACATGGTTTCTTAAGAAAATGAAAGACAGAAAAACCAATGACCAAGTCCTACAAGAAACAAATGAAAACTGCAAACTGATTAGAGAAATTAGACGTAGACAGTCACAATTTTTTGGTAATGTTATGAGAGGAAATAAAATGGAGAACTTGGTGACAACTGGCAAGATTGAGGGGAAGAAAACAAGGGGAGGACAGAGAAGTAAATACCTGGATGGCTTGGCCAGATGACATGATCGAGACAAGAGCACTGAGCTGATCCACGACTCTGGTGATCGAGTGAGATGGCAAAACATGACCACCCACACTTACTGGCATGGCACATGATGATGATGATTCACGAATGGGTCTGGCCCAACTCTGCCAGAGTGTGTTAATGGATGAGTATAGCCCAGGCATCTGTACCAAGCCATGTGTCCGGCCTTGGGTTGCTGGGGCAGTTCCAGTGAGGAGTTTGGTTGGGCTGAAATAAATATTTCACAACCAGCCACTGTGTGTCATTTTTGTTATGTGACCGGTGGAGCTGTCTAATCAACTGTTGGGATATTGAATTAAATCCATGACCTGTGGAGTATTGTGGCTTGTTTATTTACTATTTTACTTAGGATTCTTATTTTTTTTTACCTTTTGATAGTGCCCTCTGCATCATTACCATCAGCTGATGACTGGGTCTATCCTGCTACTGTGGGGGTGCCTCCTCTGTTTATATCTTTAGGATTTACATCTTTATGTGGATCCTATTATCAGCCTGGTCAACAATTCCAACTGCAGCTCGTCCATGACATATTAGGATGAAGCTTGTTTACTGTCCAGCCCTACTGAGCTCCTGCTAGTTACACAAGTCTCAACACAACTCACCGCATAACACACGTACTTGAATGTATCATGCACATACTGAATACTTCTGATACAGCACACTATATTTGTAAAACAACTAGAGTATAACTGTGGTACAGCGCGCTGATTCGGCTACGAATCGATTCACATGGCCAGCTTCAAGCGCTCAATCTCAAAGTTGTCCCCGCAGTCTCACCCTGAGATGAGCCTATCTGAGCTGTTCGTCTCCTGGGGCGTTCAATTTTCATGTGTCCCATTCTTTTCAGTGAGCATGTTTTAAACACTGCCTCTTTCTCTGGCTCTGTGGTTAAGGGATTTACAGACAAAATTTGTAATCCCACATACCACATTCGAAACACAGCTATGTGCAGTTTGGTAGTAGACAACCTTGCATTGATTTGCATACAATGGTATGAGTGCTAGTCATTCAGAAAGCAATGGCAAACTACTGAACGTAAACTTGCCATAAAATCACAAACAGCTAAATAATGCTGGGGTTGAGTGTGACATCCTGTAAAGGTTAGGCAACTAACTGTTGCCTGTGTATTCCATGCCAAACATGGCTCCTGTCATGAGCCATCAACCCTGACCAGTCTTAGACACCACAGAGGGTCCCAGACAAGAGTTGTATCAGTGTTGATCAGTGGTGTGTTTTAGTTTTCATAGCTTTTCTTTTCTCTTCAGGTGAGTTACCCCAACTACCAGCCCGCAGTGATTCCATTTGTTGTCCAGGATTCAGTAGTGACCAGGCTGGACGTTCAGCTGTACAAGAATAAATTACATCAACATTCCACAACGGCTGCCACAACAACTGTAAACCAGGAAGCTGTTATCAACATCAATGAAACTCTTCATCTGTTAAATGAGAGCAAAAGTTGCAGCCATCAAAACAGTACACTTGGGATGTTTCTGCAGTTGCTAGCTACTGTCATTATTGCAATACTATTTAGCATATGACAATGATGACTTTATAGTTATTTGGATACTGACTGCCGGATCTTACCTGGCACTTCTGTTTGAAAGAAAGAGGCGATTAAATTAAATTTGTTGAAAATTGTTATTGAATAAAATTGTGTCTGGTTCAGTTTGTCATCATCTAGCAGGTCCTTAGGAAAACATCGTTCTCATCATGGTCTGCTGACAAGTTTCTCCAACTCCTGCCATTTCTCCCGCCTCATTCTCCCTCATGCCCAAGGTGTCTGCAATATCCTGTGTCCATCTCTCCTGCCTCATTCGCCCTCATGTCCAGGGTGTCTGCAGTGTCCTGTGTCCATCTCTCCCATCTCATTTGTCCTCATGTCCAGGGTGTCTGCAGTGTCCTGTGTCCATCTCTCCCACCTCATTCGTCCTCATGTCCTGGGTGTTTGCAGTGTCCTGTGTCCATCTCTCCCATCTCATGCCCAGGGTGTCTGCACAGTGTCCTGTGTCCATCTCTCCCACCTCATGCCCAGGGTGTTTGCAGTGTCCTGTGTCCATCTCTCCCACCTCATGTCCAGGGTGTTTGCAGTGTCCTGTGTCCATCTCTCCCATCTCATGTCCAGGGTGTTTGCAGTGTCCTGTGTCCATCTCTCCCATCTCATGTCCAGGGTGTTTGCAGTGTCCTGTGTCCATCTCTCCCATCTCATGTCCAGGGTGTTTGCAGTGTCCTGTGTCCATCTCTCCCATCTCATGTCCAGGATGTCTGCACAGTGTCCTGTGTCCATCTCTCCCATCTCATGTCCAGGGTGTTTGCAGTGTCCTGTGTCCATCTCTCCCATCTCATGTCCAGGGTGTTTGCAGTGTCCTGTGTCCATCTCTCCCATCTCATGTCCAGGGTGTTTGCAGTGTCCTGTGTCCATCTCTCCCATCTCATGTCCAGGGTGTTTGCAGTGTCCTGTGTCCATCTCTCCCATCTCATGTCCAGGGTGTTTGCAGTGTCCTGTGTCCATCTCTCCCATCTCATGTCCAGGGTGTTTGCAGTGTCCTGTGTCCATCTCTCCCATCTCATGTCCAGGGTGTTTGCAGTGTCCTGTGTCCATCTCTCCCATCTCATGCCCAGGATGTTTGCAGTGTCCTGTGTCCATCTCTCCCATCTCATGTCCAGGATGTTTGCAGTGTCCTGTGTCCATCTCTCCCATCTCATGTCCAGGGTGTTTGCAGTGTCCTGTGTCCATCTCTCCCATCTCATGCCCAGGATGTCTGCACAGTGTCCTGTGTCCATCTCTCCCATCTCATGCCCAGGGTATCTGCACAGTGTCCTGTGTCCATCTCTCCCACCTCATGCCCAGGGTGTCTGCACAGTGTCCTGTGTCCATCTCTCCCACCTCATGCCCAGGGTGTCTGCACAGTGTCCTGTGGCCATCTCTCCCACCTCATGTCCAGGGTGTTTGCAGTGTCCTGTATCCATCTCTCCCATCTCATGTCCAGGGTGTTTGCAGTGTCCTGTGTCCATCTCTCCCATCTCATGTCCAGGGTGTTTGCAGTGTCCTGTGTCCATCTCTCAAACCTCATGCCCAGGGTGTTTGCAGTGTCCTGTGTCCATCTCTCCCATCTCATGTCCAGGGTGTTTGCAGTGTCCTGTGTCCATCTCTCCGATCTCATGCCCAGGGTATCTGCACAGTGTCCTGTGTCCATCTCTCCCACCTCATGCCCAGGGTGTCTGCACAGTGTCCTGTGGCCATCTCTCCCATCTCATGTCCAGGGTGTTTGCAGTGTCCTGTGTCCATCTCTCCCATCTCATGTCCAGGGTGTTTGCAGTGTCCTGTGTCCATCTCTCCCACCTCATGCCCAGGGTGTTTGCAGTGTCCTGTGTCCATCTCTCCCATCTCATGTCCAGGGTGTTTGCAGTGTCCTGTATCCATATCTCCCACCTCACGCCCAGGGTGTTTGCAGTGTCCTGTGTCCATCTCTCCCATCTCATGCCCAGGGTGTCTGCAGTGTCCTGTGTCCATCTCTCCCACCTCATGCCCAGGGTGTTTGCAGTGTCCTGTGTCCATCTCTCCCATCTCATGTCCAGGGTGTCTGCACAGTGTCCTGTGTCCATCTCTCCCATCTCATACCCAGGGTGTCTGCAGTGTCCTGTGTCCATCTCTCCCACCTCATGTCCAGGGTGTTTGCAGTGTCCTGTGTCCATCTCTCCCATCTCATGCCCAGGGTGTCTGAACAGTTTCCTGTGTCCATCTCTCCCATCTCATGTCCGGGGTGTTTGCAGTGTCCTGTGTCCATCTCTCCCACCTCATGCCCAGGGTGTTTGCAGTGTCCTGTGTCCATCTCTCCCATCTCATGTCCAGGGTGTTTGCAGTGTCCTGTGTCCATCTCTCCCATCTTATGTCCAGGGTGTTTGCAGTGTCCTGTGTCCATCTCTCCCACCTCATGTCCAGGGTGTTTGCAGTGTCCTGTGTCCATCTCTCCCATCTCATGTCCAGGGTGTTTGCAGTGTCCTGTGTCCATCTCTCCCATCTCATGTCCAGGGTGTTTGTAGTGTCCTGTGTCTATCTCTCCCATCTCATGCCCAGGGTATCTGCACAGTGTTCTGTGTCCATCTCTCCCACCTCATGACCAGGATGTCTGCACAGTGTCCTGTGTCCATCTCTCCCACCTCATGCCCAGGGTGTTTGCAGTGTCCTGTGTCCATCTCTCCCATCTCATGTCCAGGGTGTTTGCAGTGTCCTGTGTCCATCTCTCCCACCGCATGTCCAGGGTGTTTGCAGTGTCCTGTGTCCATCTCTCCCATCTCATGTCCAGGGTGTTTGCAGTGTCCTGTGTCCATCTCTCCCATCTCATGTCCAGGGTGTTTGCAGTGTCCTGTGTCCATCTCTCCCATCTCATGTCCAGGGTGTTTGCAGTGTCCTGTGTCCATCTCTCCCATCTCATGTCCAGGGTGTTTGCAGTGTCCTGTGTCCATCTCTCCCATCTCATGTTCAGGGTGTTTGCAGTGTCATGTGTCCATCTCTCCCATCTCATGTCCAGGGTGTTTGCAGTGTCCTGTGTCCATCTCTCCCATCTCATGTTCAGGGTGTTTGCAGTGTCATGTGTCCATCTCTCCCATCTCATGTCCAGGGTGTTTGCAGTGTCCTGTGTCCATCTCTCCCATCTCATGTCCAGGGTGTTTGCAGTGTCCTGTGTCCATCTCTCCCATCTCATGCCCAGGATGTCTGCACAATGTCCTGTGTCCATCTCTCCCACCTCATGCCCAGGGTGTTTGCAGTGTCCTGTGTCCATCTCTCCCACCTCATGCCAAGGGTGTTTGCAGTGTCCTGTGTCCATCTCTCCCATCTCATGCCCAGGGTGTTTGCAGTGTCCTGTGTCCATCTCTCCCATCTCATGTCCAGGGTGTTTGCAGTGTCCTGTGTCCATCTCTCCCATCTCATGCCCAGGGTGTTTGCAGTGTCCTGTGTCCATCTCTCCCACCTCATGCCAAGGGTGTTTGCAGTGTCCTGTGTCCATCTCTCCCATCTCATGTCCAGGGTGTTTGCAGTGTCCTGTGTCCATCTCTCCCATCTCATGTCCAGGGTGTTTGCAGTGTCCTGTGTCCATCTCTCCCATCTCATGTCCAGGGTGTTTGCAGTATCCTGTGTCCATCTCTCCCATCTCATGTACAGGGTGTTTGCAGTGTCATGTGTCCATCTCTCCCATCTCATGTCCAGGGTGTTTGCAGTGTCCTGTGTCCATCTCTCCCATCTCATGTCCAGGGTGTTTGCAGTGTCCTGTGTCCATCTCTCCCATCTCATGCCCAGGATGTCTGCACAATGTCCTGTGTCCATCTCTCCCACCTCATGCCCAGGGTGTTTGCAGTGTCCTGTGTCCATCTCTCCCACCTCATGCCAAGGGTGTTTGCAGTGTCCTGTTTCCATCTCACCCATCTCATGCCCAGGGTATTTGCAGTGTCCTGTGTCCATCTCTCCCATCTCATTTCCAGGATGTTTGCAGTGTCCTGTGTCCATCTCTCCCACCTCATGCCCAGGGTGTCTGCAGTGTCCTGTGTCCATCTCTGCCACCTCATTCTCCCTCATGCCCAGGGTGTCTGCAGTGCCGTGTGTCCATTTCTCCCACCTCATTCACACTCATGCCCAGGGTGTCTGCAATGTCCTGTGCCCATTTCTTCTGCCTCATTCACCCTCATTCCCAGGTTGTCTGCAATGTCCTGTGTCCATCTCTCCCGCCTCATTCGCCCTCATACCCAGGGTGTCTGCAGTGCCATGTGTCCATTTCTCCCACCTCATTCACCCTCATGCCCAGGGTGTCTGCAATGTCCTGTGTCCATTTCTCCCACCTCATTCTCCCTCATGCCCAGGGTGTCTGCAGTGTCCTGTGTCCATTTCTCCCACCTCATTCACCCTCATGCCCAGGGTTTCTGCAATGTCCTGTGTCCATCTCTGCCACCTCATTCTCCCTCATGCCCAGGTTGTCTGCAGTGTCCTTTGTCTATTTCTCCCACCTCATTCACCCTCATGCCCAGGGTGTCTGCAATGTCATGTGTCCATCTCTGCTACCTAAATTACACATTTTGTCCATTAATTGTTCACCATTTTTCTCATTGACCCCACCATTGTTCATCTTTCGATTACACTTCCAAACACTTTTTAGTTAAGTTTTTTCCAGAACTGTTTCATTAATTCCCGTAGCAAGAACAAATGTAAGATGGGTTCCAGCTGTCATGTATCTGGCATTCCACTTCATCGTTACCAAGGTTCCCATGGTCTTTGACAGCATGCATAGGTTTTTGTTGTCTACTGATATTCCCTTTGCGTTTAATCATGTTTCCTGATCTTGTTTCTGTGCTTCTGTTACATTCCATGCTGTCTGTATTACCCAGGCTCTTTAAGTGGTTTGTGTTCAGCATGATATTAATATTGTTGCACTATTTACTTGCTGACCAAGACAGTGGTCTGGGTTCCATCCCCAGCAAATGCAGGATTCTTGTTTCTGGCCATTACAGCTCTAGGGATGACCCAGTTTCATCTGTGACTTTTTGAGAGCTGTCTCAGAGAAAAACACAGCGAGCAGGGGGCTGTTCACACCCTACCTTTTTTTTTTTAGACCTAGAATATGTGAAGGACGAGTCCTTCACGCATCAACAGCAGTGTCTGCAATAAAACTATCTTTACCTTTTTATTATTTATGAAGCCAGCAGTCCCGCACATCTGATATTTCTGTGGGGTCTGCTTCTCTAGCCTTTGACTGTCTTCTGTCTACCTGTGAGGCAGTAGGTGTTGACACTACTGTCAGGACATAAAGTGGATTGTTGACACTACTGTCAGGACATAAAGTGGATTGTTGACACTACTGTCAGAACATAAAGTGGATTGTGGACTCTACTTTCAGGACATACGGTAAATTGTGGACACCACACTAGGGAGTATTTTTTCCTCCCGAGGAAACCTATTGATACTGTATTGATACTGTAGTGAGTGATAAATGATGGCCTCAACTTGAGTCTTTAAACTGTCTAACGTGATGATGATGATGAGAGAAAGTAGCACTTCTACAGACGACCTACATTCAGTGTCAGGTGTCATTGTTTGTGATGCTCAACATATGTATAGAAATCCTTCATGCTGATGTTCACTTCACATGTTTATTTGTTTTCCTTTCACTTTAATATTGTGTACATGATGCTGACTGTTTTTTACATTTGGCATATTTGTTCTCAAGCTTTTGCTGAATTTCTGATTGTTTTGTTTCTGATGACTTTTACTGATTGTCTTTTACATTTCTGGAGACTTGTGGTTAATTGTGTTTTTGTGTTCAACGACCTCCGGACCTTGGGGGGAAGGCAAGATATATATGTAATCCCTGGATTATGTTAGTTCTGTATGACATCATATTTATATGTGATAACATGATAATTGTTAATTAAACATTATATAAATGTATGTGTTACTGGATTATGTTAGTTCTGCATGACATCATCTGTATATGTGATAACATGATAATGGTTAATTAATAATTATTTATAAGTGTGTGTGTTACTGGATTATGTTAGTTCTGCATGACATCATGTGTACATGTGATAACATGATAATTGTTAATTAATCATGATACTTATGTAATCACTGAATTATGTTAGTTGTGCATGACATGTATATATGTATGTTTGTAAAAAGGAATAAACCACTGGATTTTGTCACTTTTTAGAATTAAAAATTATATTTATATATTATTTTTGTCTCTACAAAAACTTAATTCAGTCACTTCTCAATTATAAATACTGCTTTTTATATGACAAAGGTACTACACCTGGATTCAGTCAATTCCTTAATCATCTTGCTGCTTTATAAATCATTTGTTTCTACAAAAACTGTTTTCAGCACGATCTCAATAACATCATGTTTATATTTTATGTGTGAGGTTTCTTTCAAAAGAACTGAGTTCAATCACTTCTGCAGATAAATATGTATAGTCCTGCCAATATGTTTCTTTCCCACCAGAACTGGAATCATATGAAACTGATTTCCTCATGTTTACTTCAAGTTTGTATTTACTATGTTTTTAATCTTTCTTTTTGTACCAAACATCATCACTGTGACAATTTTGTCTGAGAAATCAGTTACATTAGTTGTCACTTCACAGTCAGTTTTCTGTGTGCTGCATTTGATATTAATTCATTATCAGAGCTCTCTTTGTGTTCATGTTTTTTTTAAAATTCCACTTTATAGACCAAAGACCCTCACTCACTGTGTCTACCAAAGCAAATAATATATTACATATGTTCTGTATTAATGTTCTACAGAGACTGAACTATCTTGGTGTGATCATACTGTGTGCATATTGCAAGGTGTTCTGTAGGTTTTTCCAAACTACACTCTGGATCTTCAGGGTCTGAGATGGTTGCAGGTCTTTTCATTTCAGAATAACAAGTAGCAGAAGAAGAAGAGGACAAGATGTTAACTCAACATTTCTAAAATGACTTGATCGTTTAAATGCCATTATGTCTGTAAAAGTGTTGGATTAAGATTTGATCTGGCTGTTCAATTGATCAAAGCATTTTATGTTATCAATTGCTTGCTCGTTAAATATTTGATGCCAGCCATAACACGACACCATGTTGGAATCTGTGGAAATGTTACCCACTGAACACAAGTAAATGTCTCTAGACGTATTGTGCATATTGCAAGGTGTTCTGTAGGTTTTCCAAATTCAGCATGCATTGTTCATCATGGGCACAAATGTCTTTACTTGTCTTGATATTTGAACCATTAAAAACTTCAAAAACTGAACTGAACTATCTTTGTGTGGTCAGCACTCATCAAAGAATAAACTTGAACATATAATAATTCATCTTGTGTTCATCAAGTGTGGTTGCAATTGCAGGAGTGTGTTGACAGCATTCTTGCGATGTTAGCCAAATGTGACATCATCGTTGTCTTGTTGTGGAACAGTGTTGTTTTACCGGCTATCTTCTGTCCGGTGCTGTATATATGCCTTCCAGCGTCATGGTAGGAAGAAATGTAATTTAATAAAGGCCCCAGTCAGGGCTACCTACAAGGTAATTTTTAGACTTAATGTGCACACACTGGCAGTATTCTTTCAAAGTCTCTGTATGCATTGTGTGTATGTGAAGATACTGATATAACACGATAATGACATTTACTTGTGGCTATTTGAACGCTGAAGTGATGGCAGCGATGATTTCTCGATTGTGTAACCGGTTCACTGAATAAACAGGCAATATCACACATCAAATTAAGGGAGACAATATTCAAAATATAACAAATGAGTAATTCATGAGTGATTTCTCTTATACATTTATATTTTAAAATTCGCAGGTCGAACGAGATAAATTATTTAATGATAAAACAGCTATGATTTTAATAATATGTTTCTTTCAACTTCTTCTTCTTCTTCTTCTTCTTCTTCTTCTTCTTCTTCCCTGGTTTGTGCTTCATACATGATTAGTATTCACAGAATTAGATATTTAATCAGTGTTTTCTCACGTGTTCTCCGCGTTCTTTGCCTGTTTCTGCAGAATCGTTCTGCTCAGCAGAGGGCGCTGTGTCTGGCTTTGAGGTGCAGCCACACCTCTGACAGGCCCTCTTTCTCACTATCTGTCTTTTTAAATAGTTTCCGAGCAGCTTTCTTCTGAGCTCTCACCTCAGCTGTTAGCTTGTGTCGCCTGCTCATCTGCTATCTGGTAACCTTTTTCCTCTCACTGCCACCAGATTGACGCAGGCAGTGGAGGTATACTTCCTCTTCTTCTGTGTTCATCCGGAGTGTTGTTTTTTTTTCCCCCAGACGTAATTGCGGTGTGTCCGGTTATACGCCCTAAGGCCAACACATCCGACTGGCTTGGAGGTATAAAATTTCTCCAAATCTCTCTATTTTCTCCTTTAACTGTGTTCTTTATCCAGTGCTTGGGACAGTATGTTCTCTAGGCACTCCCATGCCTCCATTTGGCAAGCGGGCAGGAACTTAATCTTCACGCGTAGACCGTCAGAAAGGTGCTCGGTTGCACCACCAGAACGATCAACACGAATATTCTCAGCACTGTGGTGTTCGCCCTGACTGAGATCTTCTACCGACTCACCAGCCACATCAGTGACAGAGCGACTTTGTCGTCCCGTAGTGCACTCGTGCACTTCTTAAGCCTCGCGTGAATTCGCATCCTCCGCAGCGTGATGAAGCTTTTACCACAGACACACGGCTAGCCAGGACATGAGGCTGGAGTCGAAGTGTGTGTGTCGTTCCGAGTTGTTACCGTTAGGGCACCAGTGGATCCATCATTCTCTCTCCCCCCCCCCCCCCCCCCGCCCCCGCCCCTTTTTTTCGGTGGATCCTGGGGAAATTTATTCGATTTTTCTCGACTTGGATTTTAACCAGCATTAGGAGTTGTCTACTGTCGGCCCCACGTTGCCAGTGAGGTCAATTGGCCATTGCGCTGCAGCAGCGCCAGTCTTTCTAGGGAGTCAAAACCAATATATACTGGATTTTTCGAACGCGGGTATACGGGTTTAAAAACAGCGTCCGTAACCCTTCGCCACAGAGAAGGCATAGGCTATACATGATTTTTTTTCGCATATCCTTTACAGGACATTACAGCCAACAGCAGCATGATTCAGCTGCTGTTGATGTCTTGGCAAGTTTTTACGTTCAGTAGTTTGCCATTGCTTGCTGAACACCCCCGTAAGTAACCAACATTTCTGTATACTCTCGTATACAGGATTACAAACAACGTCCCTTAACACCTACTCCAGGGAGACCGGCATATACAGGATTACTGTAGTAGAATAGAGCAGTATCATAAGACTTGAAATGTTCAAAGAAATGAAGTTATTGACAAGAAATGTTCAACCTCAATTAAATGTTATATGTGACAATCAATGTGGCTGCAGAAACAACTATTCCAAAATTAAAGAAGGTGGGTCGTAAGAAATGGATGACTGAAGAAATTTTACACCTCATGGAAACAAGAAGACTCAACAAAAAATAATTCTGTCAAATATGAAGAAATTCACAGACAAGTCAGAACATTATGTAAGGAGGCAAAAGAAGCATGGCTTGAGGAAAAGTGCTTAGAAATTGAAAGCCAACACAACAGTCAAAATACCAAATTAGTGCACAAAAGAATTCAGGAACTTACTAATAAAAGAACAAGTACATCAACAGGGTGTCTAAAAACTGAAGGTGGCAAAATCATAATAGAAAAAGACCAGATTCTACAGGTATGGACAGATTATGTGAAACACCTTTATGATGATAACAGAGACGAACAGTATGATATTAGATTTAATAATGAAGGACCGCCAATTTTGGAGATGGAGGTTCGAAATGTTCTTAAGCATATGAAAGCTGGCAAGGCCCCCGGTGCAGATAACATCACAACAGAAATGATTGAAGCTTTAGAAGAATTTGGACTAGATCAAGTCACCAGACTGCTGAACACATTATATGATACTGGAGATATACCTCCTGAATTATGTAACTCTATATTTATTGCAATCCCAAAGAAATCAGGAATCTTGGAATGTGATCAACATAGAACAATTAGTATAATGAGTCACATCACAAAGATTTTGCTAAGAATTATCATGCAAAGAATGAGGAAGAAGATACAACCTGAAATAGGGGAAGAACAATGCGGATTTGTAGAAGGAAAGGGTACAGTAAATGCTGTGTATATGCTGCGAACAGTTATTGAACGTGCTATAGAAGTAAACAAGGATATAAATCTTTGCTTTATTGACTATACAAAGGCTTTTGATAGCGTTAGACATGTCAGCATGGTTGATATGCTTGCAGATCTACAAATTGATGGGAAAGACATTAGACTTATAAAAAACATATATTGGAAACAACAAGCTGCAATAAGGATTGATAATGAAGTGGGACAGTATCAGCCAATTAAGAGAGGTGTTAGGCAGGGATGTGTGATGTCTCCAGATCTTTTTTCCCTGTACAGTGAAAATATTTTCAGAAATGTAGAGGATATAAATGGAATCAGCGTTGGAGGACGAAACATCAATAACATTAGATATGCAGATGATACAGTATTGATTGCAGACAATGCGCAGGACCTGCAACAATTAGTAGATGCGGGTGTTGTACACAGTGAAATTGTAAAAAGACTCAGGTTATGGTCGTCAGTAGGAAGGAAGGATTTGCCACAATGTAATATACAAGAAAATGGAAATATTCTTCAACAAGTGAATCGGTACAATGATCTTGGAACAGTTATAACATCTGATGGGAGATGCCTTGAAGAGATTAGAACAAGAATCGCCATGACGAAAGTAGCCTTTAGCAAGATGAAAAACATTCTGACCAATAAAAAGATGTCAATTGAAACGAGAAAAAGAGTGTTGAGGGGATACATAGACCCTGTTCTTTTGTATGGATGTGAAACTTGGACAATGAGCAGTCAAGCTGAAAAGCATCTGATGGCTGCAGAAATGTGGTTTCTGAGGAAAATGCAAAGAATACCATGGGCAGACAGAAAAACCAATGACCAAGTACTACAGGAGACAAATGAACATCGTAAACTGATTAGAGAAATTAGACGTAGACAGTCAAAATTTTTTGGACATGTTATGAGAAGAAATGGATTGGAGAACTTAGTGACAACTGGCAAGATCGAGGGGAACAGACCAAGAGGAAGACCGAGAGGAAAATACCTGGATGGCTTGGCCACATGGCATGGACGAGACAGGAACACTGAGCTGATCCACGACACTGGTGATCGAGTGAAATGGCGAGTCATGACCGCCCACGCTTTCCGGCATGGCACATGATTGATTGATTGATGTGACAAGTTGGGAAATACCCTAACATAATCTGGAAAAACTTATAAAACGATGTCAGGATTACTACAACGGAATGTATGCTATGAGTGACTGTGAGGATATGAATGGGATACATGAACGTATGACAGCAGAGACAGAACTTGAACCCTCATTAGATGAATTTGCATGGGCAATAAAGAACCTGAAGAATGGTAAATCATCAGAATGTGATGAGATACCAACTGAACTAATTAAAGTGGAAGGAAAAGAAAGCATACAAATCTATAACGCATTATGCAAAAAAGATTGGAAGAGAACTATCTAGTTAGTTAGTCGCGATTCCAACTTCATGGCAACGCGTCGTCCCCATTATGCTCCGTTCCAGTGCCAGGGAATATCACACAAAATGCTCCTCGCTGCCCAATGTGAAAAGTGGAAAAGACAGGAGTCTGGGCAAGCCAACAGCCCGCACAGATACACTGTGCATAATGCCGCCGCCAGAATGCGAACACAAAAGCCCTCCACGAAAAATAGTTCATCATCGATGGAATCGGCAGTCACCAGAAAGACTTCATTGACCCGAGCTTTATCCCATATGGCTCGGTCTCTTTCCGCAGGGCGACCTGCCGGAAGTGCCGCACAAAGCACGAACACCGTAGCTCCAGCGAAGACTCCCAGGAGTCTCCTAAAAATGCACTCGAGAACCAAAAAGGCAAACCAGTCAGTTCAGCAACAACCGGCCGCCATCGTTACGAACATGCAGTTCACGCTACAAACAACCACGGACAGATTTGAAAGCATTCCACCCGAAACTATCTTCATTTCAATACAGAGCAACTTGAAATTATACACCAACTATAGAATTGTTGCCCTGATCAGTCATACAATTAAAATTCTACTAAAAATCATAATGGGGAGAATCGTCAGAAAATGGAAGAAGAGAAACGTTGTTCAAGCTGGATTTAGACAAGGAAGTCCCCGGAAACGACAGAGCTGATCGATTGGCTAAGGAATGAGCAAAAGAAGAACAACCTGATGTGCCTATTACATACCACCAAAAGAAAAGAATGATTAAATCAATCAGAAAACCTCCAAACCTTACTCAAGACGACTACCACGTTATGGACAGATCAGAACAGGCCATTCTTCTGCGCCTCAGAACAGGACACAATAGATTACGCAACCACTTGTATACAAAATTCAAGATTGGTGACTCAGCCATGTGCACATGTGGTTTGGCGTCGCAGACAGCAGAGCGCATACTCCAGGATTGCCCAAATTACAACATATCCAGGCGAACCTTCTGGCCTAGAGAGACAACAGTGGAAGATAAACTCTATGGACCGCTGAATGAACTAAAAAAGACTGTTAGATTCATACAAGAGACGACATTGCAGTTGTAGACATGTTTCAAGCGAACGAAAGAAGAAGAAGAAGACAAGGAAGAGGAACAAGAGATCACATACTCAATATCCGTTTAACAATAGAGAAGTGTAGAGAATTTAATGTGAACCTATTCTCAAGTTTGATTGTGTTTGAGGAAACTCGAATTCACATGTTTAAGAATTTTCTCATTTGCTTAGACAATATATTTCTTGATATTCTTAATATTTCTTTCTTCTTATGATGACCATTATTCCTGTATTCTTACGATTTAATTCTAATGCTATTTGCTAACTCAGTGGTTCTCAACCTTTTTTGGCCCGTGCCCCCCTTCACCATATTTTCAGAACGTCATTCCCCCCTTTCCTGTTTTCTACCTAAAATTTTGCCCGCCCCCCCCCCCTTCACCATATTTTCTGAACGTCATCCCCCCCCCCTTTTCGTATATCGTACCTAAAAATCCCCACCAGTTGAGAACCACTGCTCTAACTGTAATAAAAATAACACAAAGTAATGTAGCTTTACACAACAGAATTACGACGCATACGGGACTAAGGCTACTAGCCTTCATCAGCAAACAAATACATGTATGAAACACAACATATGTATTGTTTTATAGCCGTGGAAGTCTGTGGGTCAAGGGGTCCGAGGTAGGGGATGATACCAGGGTAGTGGGAGGTCATAGTTCAGTGACAGTCCCAGGTAAATCAGTGGAAGTAGTACGTGAAAGAAGAGGGACGGGGAGGTGAGGCGGGGGACTGGAAGCAATGGAGATGTGATAGTTATCCGAGAGTGAGAGCTGAGGTGTCCCAGTGTATGTACGTACAATGCATCAGTGGGTGTCAGTGAGTGGGTCGGCCATAGTGGACGAGTAATGAAGTGTGCACCTAAGTATGATGGCAATACTAACAAAACTCATTTTATGTGCTCCTTTATGTGTGTGCGAAGTGAGTTCTGAAGTCTGGGTGAACTGATCTGTGTGGGCACACACACACATATCTACAAACATCAACAATCATTCATACAATAGGATACCTACAAGTGTATGGTGTATATGAGAAAGGAGAGAGTGAGGGAGAGAGGGGTAGGTATAGTACTTACGATATGTCACATGGGGTATGCGGAATAGGAATGTCTACAAATACGAGGCGTCACTATTCCCAAAGCTATAACTGTGTGCTAAATGTGTGCTAACTGTCTGCTAATTGTGCACAATAACTTCTTCTCCTAAATGCCCCAGATCCTGTTCATTGTCCGCAAACAATACTGCTTCGTCTGCATGACTTTTATTACCGATGCTACGCACCCCGGAGGCGGTTGTTCTACCTTTTACATTTCTCATATTTTCACTATATAGGGCAGCAAGATTGGGAAACAATACACATCCCTGCCGCACACCTCTCTTGCTAAGAGTGGTATTGACCCACTTCATTAACTTATATGGCAGCTTGTTGTTCCCAATAAATGTTCTTTACATTAAGTGAGATATTTACAAAACACTTTCCGACTGTTCCAGTTTACATTTCTGTATGCAGCTGTCCCATAACATAATTATTAAAAACAATTTCTTCTGTTGGGCCACATTGAATTTATTCTCCCTTTAGCTATGTTTCCAGGCAATTGCTATTCTCTTCCTCGGGTGTGTGTGTGAGTGTGAGTGAGTGACAGACAGAGAGAGAGAGAGAGAGAGAGAGAGAGAGAGAGAGAGAGAGAGAGAGAGAGAGAGAGAGAGAGAGAGTGGGGGGGGGGGGGGGGGGGGGCTGACTTTGTCCTGAAAACGTAGCCAACTCTTAGCTCGTGTCATTGAGAGTAGAAGTTCCCGATACATATATCAACCTTCCATTTACCCAGCAGGGTACCGGATTGCCAATTGAAGCAATTAAACACGTTTAGTGTTGCAGCTAAACCAGTGAGCATAATAAACGTAATTGTCAATGATGAAGTCAAATGAATGGATGTGCGTGAACGTGGAATTCTAAATGTACGTGAATGGTTTTCTTTGTCATGTGATAAGTAGTAGATTACCAGTGACCTGTACTTGTTTCACGTGGTTAATGTTGGAACTAATAAATATACAGCTACAACACAGAACACAGGTTAAATACAGAGACAAATCAAGTT